>JAFBJS010003109.1:211215-262570 GCA_016785265.1 Paraplagusia blochii
AGAGAAGACAGATTGAGATGGTTTGGACATGTTCAGAGGAGGGACAGTGGAGACATTGGTAGAAGAATGATCCTAGAGATGGAGCTACCAGATAGGAGATAAAGAGATAAAGATGGAGTCAGAGTAGAAGATACAGAGGACAGGGTAAGATGGATAAAGATGGTTTGCTCCTACCTTTTCTCCAGTTCCATGTTCACCAACCTACTTCAATACCATAACATTGTCCAGTTTATCTGACCAGTGCAAGCATAACCTAATATACAATTTGTATAAACCTTAATAAACCTTTGTATTCATGCAAAGTAAGTATATTAGATGCTTTTTAATAATTACTATTTAATGAAACACAGGTTTACAAATATATCCTGAGATTTTAAAGTATTTTTTAAGATTTTAAATATATTTAATTTTAATATTCATCAAGAGGATTAAACACCATATGGTCCTGTCTTGGCCCCCAGGTCCTATGTCTGATAACAATGTAATTACCAATAACTGCACAACACACATGATTTTTTTTCATTTATTTATTTGTTCTTTTCTTCTCATCTGTACGAGATTATTGCGATCTGGTGAATTCCCATTAAGTGTCAGTTCGTTGACCAGACGCTGCGAGATCCACGAGACTCTGTACAAAAGCTGCAGCTCAGGCCCCAAAGAGACTGGAAACCAAACCAAAAAAAGAAACTTCTGTGTGGTTTCTGCACTTTATTTTGTTTGTATGTTTTTTTTCATAGTAATTACAAAAAAAGGAAAAATATATTTATAACAATAATCATAAAAAGGAGATTTTGGGGCAGAAGGGCTGAGAGGGGGGAGGGAGTGAGGAGGGATACAACCGGCAAACAAACAGTCACGACACAGCACGAGTACCTACTGACGGCGCCAAATGAACAGTACAAAAAAAAGAAAAAGAAAAAAAGAAAATAGTTCTATGGCAAATAAAAGAAACACCTATGGAGTGGAATACAAGGAGAAACTGAGGGAATAAAGTGAAGCGTCTCACTACAGTCTAGGGTAAAAAAAAAGAAAATCTCAGTAGAGGGCGTTTTTCTTTTGCTTTTCTTGTCCATTTGTTAAAAAAAATAAAATGCACAAACGGGGGAAAGAGAAAGGAAAGAAGACCTGGGGGAGGAAGGTGAGGCTCGGCAGGGACAATAAAAAATACTGCACGTACAATACCTTTTTTTTCCTCCAACTTCATGGCGGCTCTTACACTTTCTCCACTTCCTCTTTATTTAATAGCACATCCCATTAATATTCCTTTCGCCCGCTGCTTCTAATAGCCGCGCCCAGTGGCGCAATCGTTAGAGTTTTACATGTGAGTAGCAAATGACACTTTGATTGGCTGTGATGCGGAGATGGGGGTCCCCTGCCGGCTCCGGGTCGGGGGCCCCGGCTGAGCCGAGAGATCCTGCCGGGCCTCGGTCTCACTGCGCGTGCTGACTCAGTGTGTGGTTCTGGTGGAGGACAGGGAGAGGGGAGAGGTGGAGGGGGAGAAAGTGAGAACACATGATGAGAGAAATAATAGGCTACGTGAGCACAGCTCCTTCACTTGTCGTGGTCCTCCCCCCGCCTCCCCTCCCTCACCCCTGCTTCACCCAATAATAGACCAGAGAGGAAGAGAAACACAGCGGTGACGACCGGGCCTTCGGAGCTTAAATATAGACCCAGAGCCGAGCAGAACTTAGGGCAGGATTCATTTGTTTCAGATCTGAGGAGACGACAAGGAGTACGTTTTAGTCGAGGGTGAAGACCGGGCTGGACCAGTACCATCCACTTGTACCAGCTGAACTGAACACTGCAGCAGACTAGTTCTGGCCACAGACCCGGATATATATCAGGCCATGTAGGAACTTGAAATCCTGGATTTAAAGAAAGATTTATCAATAAATCAATAACGGAAGCAGAAAAGGGTCAAAAAGATCAGGGGTTTGTTGTCTTTATGGACAGTGTGAAACACTGAGGTGTTGTCTGACTGTTGTCCGACTGTTCATCAGCCTGTATTTGTTCCTGCAGGTCTGCAGAACCCTCAGAGTCTTTGATATTCAGATAAATATTTCACAGAGACCGTCTCCGTTCCTTTGAGACGTTCTCACTCACATCTCTGTGAAGGTTCTGCTCCTCCGCACATCAATACGTAATGACGATGCCAAGAAAATAAATAAATAAATAAATAAAACACAGTCCTCACTTTACTGTAATGTCACCGTTCTACCAGTGGAGGCAGGCTAGTGCTAACCCTACTGTGATGTACCTGCGGCTGTAATCGCTCATGATTTTCCTTCACCTTTTTTTCCGAATCGTTTGAAACATGTCCCTGATTCTGGCCTCGCTCTGAAAGAACTGATTTAAGAACAGACTTCTCTGTTGGGAACTGAATCTGACAGGGACTGTCCACTGATTGGACTCAACAGAAAGTTGTCCATTTTTGGAAGAACGTGACAGGATGTAGAGCTGAGAACCTGTGGTCCAAACAACTACAGACCACCACAGACCACAGACACAGACCACAGCAAATGGACATATAATATGTTCATTTCAAACACAAAGAAAAGACTTGTTTCATGAAAAACATCTCACTCAGATGAACTTCTCTGTCTCTCCATGTCTGCAGACAGGATGAGAGAGAAAGAGGCAGACAGAGGGAGTGAAGTGGGGGTGAGGATGAGTGGACGGGGGAGGAGTGTAAGGGATTAACCATGGTTTGGTTTGATAAAGACTTATTTGTCATTCCACAGCTCTTATCTGGCTCTGCATGTTGTTGTCAAGCCCTCTGGTTATTGTGGTGTGTGTGACTTCCTCTCAGTGGAGGAAGTAGATTTCACTGGGGTCCATTGACCCCAATATGAGAGAGAAAACTCTTTCTCTCCCCCCTCACTCTGCCGCTCCTCCATCACTGATCCGTCCCAAGTTCACCGCTTGCACTTCCTCTCACGACCAGTAGAGGTCAGGCTAATTCCTCCGATTAAGTCAAACTCTGCCTCCTGTCTGACCTCAGATCAGTGTTGATGAAACGGGAGGAGGGAGTTGTGTGGGTGCTGCTGTATTGATTCACAGAGAGGGTGAGGACCGAGGAGTGGGAGGAGGAGGCGGATGGGGGGGCAGGAGGAAGGAGGAGAAGGAGAAGAGGAAGGAGGAGAGGGAAGAGGAGATTGAGAATAGGGAGAAACAGAGAAGAGAGGAAGCAGAAAGAGGAGAGGAATGAGGAGAGAGATGTGGGTAAAGGAGGGTGAGGAGGAGTGAGAAGGAGGGAGCAGAGGGGAGGAGTAGAGGCCGTGGTGACTCCCTGGAGAGGCCTGCAGTGCTGCAGTGGACTAGTGGAAATAACCCAGAGGAGGGAGAGGAGGGAGAAAAGGGAGAGGAGGGAGAGGAGTAATGGACACGGTGATGACAACACGGCTCCTTCACTGACTGACGTGACGAGTGTGTGCATGTGTTGGTAATTGATATATTCTGGGACTCGGGGAGAATTCCCATTCATTCCGTGTTGTTTTTGTGTTTGATTCAAAGTCAAAACCAAACCTGTGGACACCACACAGTGAAGACCAGTGGACGATGATGACCAGAGGTCAGACCAGCAGTAATCCTACTTCCTGACTGGTTTCCATAAAAAAATATTTCAGGATAAAACAAAAAAATGTGCTTTCTCCTGAGATGAAGGAACAGTGCAGTGAAATTTGGGTGACAGTCAAGGAGACTGGTGCCTCCACTACCTGGTAACAAATAGTATAAATGGATGGTAAAATCTTGTCTCAGACCAGTGGGCAGCGAGGCCTTTCATTGGTTGTCCTAAAGTGCTTAGAGAGAGCGAGGCTAAGTCCTGCAGAGCCACCCACCCCAGGGGAAATATGGCCCTGTCGCATTACCCCCCCCCCACCACACGCACACACACACGTGCCTGCTGACACACAACACTGAGGCCCAGACATGCAAAAAGATTGAAGAAGCATCGTAAAAAAAACAAGTAAGCTTCAAACACACAAACCTGTTTTTCTATATATGTGAGGTTTATATTTGACTATGTTGACGCCTCCATTGACCAATATGACTCTAGTAGTGGGGTTTTAACTAAAGCCAGTTGTAAATGCAGGATTTTGGGCTGATCGTTCCATGATCTTTCAGTTGTGTGATCATCTGCCAATTGGATCAGTGCTGCAACTGGAGTATTCTACAACAAACACCTCACGAAAATCAAAAATACTTAAATCTTGATGATTTCCTCACGATTCTTTTCCTCAACCTGCCACTACTGCACATCGGGGACAAAGATACAGAGGACAAAACATGACAACAACAGGGAGTAGCATGGTAGAACTGACAGACCAGACTGACCACGACTGACAAGACATTTCCTGGTCCATACACGTCATTGTCCTAGTGTTTATTTTTTGTAGTTGGTTTTTGGGATGGAATCGTCTTTACTGTCATTGTACTTTGGAAAAAAGGATTGACAGATAAAGACAGATATTAAAAAACAAATGTCAGTTTAACTTATCGCCTGTTTATAATATAAATCTTCAATTTTTACAGATTCCAATCTTTACCATATGAAAGGTTTTTACAATGAAGATCTGAAGGGTGAATCGGGAAAAGTAAAAACGTGAACAACTTTAGTCAATTTTTTAAGTTTGGTGGAACTAAAAAAATATGTCGGGGTCAAGGACTGATCCCTGTGGGACAACTTTGGTGCCAGTTAAGAGTATTTCCAATGGAAATATCACAACAACAACAAAAAGGAAGTAGTCCACGTTCAGTGTCCCTAAGAGAGAAAAACAACTCTTGTTGTAATTATTTTGGTCTGTTTCTAAATATGAGGGTCAGGTCACTATGGAGCGCCCCTGAATTCATCACAAGGTTTCATTTTTTGGGGTCAGCGTGAATCAGCGTGAACGTGTCTATGGGGAAAGTGGAGTCAAATGTTCATCTGACTCTGTGTGTGTGTGTGTGTTTCATCTTCACGGCTGTTTTTAGCACTCAATGAAAAATCACCTCAGTCGCCGTGTGGTCTTCACAGGCTTCAGTGTATTTATAGCTAAGAGTTGACACTCTTCCAACATGGTGCACACCTATGTTGTGTGTGTGTGTGTGTGTGTGTGTCTGGGACGAGCAGATGGGCTGTCTTACTCTGCTTCCTCTGCTCCCTGGTTTTCCTTTAGCTCCACCCGTCCAGGACAGGATGCTGCCTCAGGAGCAGGTCGAAAATAAATGCCCCCCTTTGCCCCAGCTCTTAACAACCCGCTGACATGTATTCTCCTCCTCACCTCTACTCATTCTCCCCCCACACCTCACATTGTCCTGGTCACCCAGAACCCCCCCACACCTCAGACTGTAAAGCCAAGTCACGATGACGTCCACTCATCTCCTCCACCTGCCCTCATGGTCAGACCTCTGACCACAGGGAGTTCCCCTTCTCTCCTGTTGCTGCTGGCTAAGACTGGACGAGTAGAAAACAAAACCCAAAAGGCAAGAACAGCAGGTGAACGGAGTCAAGTCTGAGGAGAAACTAGAACGATCTGGTGGAGAAAACCAGAGACAAACTTCACAGGTGTCAAACATACGGCCCAGGGGCCAAATCCGGCCTCTTTTACACACTTAAACACTGTATTTTTTGGTCCATAAGATGCAGCCGACAAATAATGGACTATTTTAAGTCTTTTATCACAGTTAGGGTTTAGCATTTTTCAGCATCAACTGTGATGCGTTCCGTCTCGTCTTTATCTGTCGGTCTGGTTGCTTGGTTGTTCAATAATGGCCTTGAGTTTGACATTTTGAGGTCCTTAAACACACCATGACATTACTCTGTCCAAACACAGTGTACTACAGTATTACTCTGCAAAAATCCTGACTACAGATGTTCTGAAAAAACAATGTTATGCGACTATGGCGCTTCCAAAAGTCGTATTTAAACATTTTTACAGATTTTTAAAAAAATTCAGGATGAAGTTTTATCTAAAATACTCTAGTTTACTCCAGGATATAAGATGTCATAGAGGAGTGATTCCAAAAGGGTGGGTTGGGTGTCCAAATTGTCCCCTGAACCAACCATAGGTTTGAATGAATGTGAGTGTGATTGGTTGTGTCTCAGTACATCTATGAAGTCCTGGGATTATCTCAAGCCACGACTTTGAGGGTTGGATTTTTCACTGTGTCCTCAGTTTTATCTTCTCTCTGTCTTTGCACTGCTGCAAACTCAGGGGTCCACGGAGGTAAGTGTGTGTGTGTGTGTAAAGTGTGTGCCTGTGTCTCCCAGGTCCCCATTCTAATAACACAGTCTCTCCCAGTGAGCGGTGGGGCAGCTGAGTACGCTCCCCTGAACACCGCAGGGATCGACCGATCTAATTCACACACACACACACACACACACACACACCGAGCCAAGAGACACATGGATCAGAGAGTGCATACTTGACACAACTCACTGCAACATCCAGACACAGACACACACACACAGACAAACCTATTGCCAGTTCAGCCACATCCGCAACGTTCCATAATTCAGTTAGGGGGAGCCAGAGAGGCGCTTGGATTCAGACAAAGACAACATTATTCACAGACTGAGATGACCCCTCTAACACACACCCATAGGTACACTCAAGGAGGGGAAGAAGGAAGGAAAGGAGGAAAGAAGTAAGGATGGAGTGAAGGAAGGAAAAAAAGAAAGAGGGAAGGAACAAAGGATGAAAAGAAGGAAAAACTCATCACATATTTTAACCATTCTTTCTTTTCAACAGGTCTGTAGAAGCTATAGCGCCTCATACTGGAGGCACACATGCAACATTCAAGTGCACAGAGTTTTTTTTAAAATGTATTCGTTGGAGGAAAAACCCTCATTAAACTAACTTCAAACTTTAGACAAAAGAACGAGGGAGGAGGGCAGCTGGAACAGACAACAGTGGACGATATCACTCACACACACACTCGGAGCGTCCATCCGTCCGTCTGTCGTCCACTGGTGTTTAAATATTTACCACAGCTAAAGGAAACAGTAGCAGAACAGATGCAGAGGCAGAAAAGAGGGGATGATGAGGGAAGGAGGGAGAGTGATGGATGAAGGAAGGAGTGGAAGGAAACATTGAGGGCAGAGGCTGCAGGATAGCTCCCCCTGGAGGCTCAAGAAAAATGTGAAGATGAAGAAGTCTGCCAGGTGGAGTAACGGGGGAGAGAAGGAGAGTGAGAGGTGGAGAGAGAAGGGGGAGTAAGAAGAAGTAAAGTAGAGAAGGAAAGGAGATGAAGAGTAAGAGAATACAGCAGGAAAGGAAGGAAGGAAGGAAGGAAGGATGATGAGGTGAAACAGATAAAGTCTGGGAGTAGAAGCAGGGAGAGAAGGGCCTCAGTGATGAGGGCCAAAACATTTCTTATTTACACACACACACACACACACACACATCTCTTATTTACCAGCTTACGTCTGCACTATTTATGGTGCACTGGGGAGAAGGAGGAGGAGGAGGAGGAGGAGGGAGGCACTGAAGAGAGGAAGAGAGGAGAGGGGCTAAAATATGCATAGGGGCTGGTTCTTCTGGGACGGATGGGGGAGTCAGAGAGAAAACTGAGGAGAGAGTGAAAAACTGAGCTCCGGCCTGAGACGTCTGGACCGACCGACTGACCTAACTGCCCCCTACAGGAGACGGACGGGTGGAGTTAAAGGGAGAGAATGAGGGGCTGCAGTCAGGGGGGAGAGGAGATGATGCAGGGACGTGTCAGAGCTGCCATCACCCCTGGGTAAGACAGACAGGGGGGGCAGTAACCGAGAAGGAGAGTTGGATCGGGTTCCTATAGTCCCAGAGTGAGGTGGACGGAGGACAACATCTTCACAGAGCCGTGTCCATCACCTCATCTGTCCAACAAGACGTTAATGTCCGTGGATCATCTGTACTGAAGTCCACAGAGGAAGTCACTGATTTTACCCAACTGTAAACAAAGACTGTGAAAAATATCAATATGCTGAAATAAATATATAACAATACTTTTATGGTACTGTATTAAAATTCTACAACATGGTCCCCAACCCTGGTCCAGGGACCAGTGGTGGTCCGTAGGTCATCAGACTCTAATACTGAAGAAGGTAACTGTAATGATCAGTCAAAGAGAAGGTGTGGTCTCACTGGTCCACAGTAAAATACGTCTTTCATCAACAATTCATTGTCAAATATTTAGAGTTGAGGTCTAGAGTTCTTTATTTAGCTTTTATTTCTTTTATATCTTGTTGCTTGGGCAGCGGTGGCCAAGTGGCAAAGGAACCAGTCTTGGGTCTGAGGGTTTCAGGTTTGAGTCTACAGGCTGCCAAGGTAACACTCGGGTGCACTGTCCCCGAGTAGTAACTTAGGGACAGTCCCTTTACCCCTGTCTTAAAGCTGTGACTTGTTTAGACCTTATTCTTTGTCTCCTGTCCTCTTACATGACCACCAACCAGGGTTTGAATACCACAGCAAGCAATTGAAAACACACTGGTTCTTAGCTTTGCTGGCTACACAACTCATATGTGCACAATCGACAAAAATCACAAGTTTCCAGGCGTCCTTAAAAGACGTTGCGCCCCCTGGAGGACGAGGATGGGCAGAGAATCAAAGAGAGAGAGACAGAGGAAGAGAGAGAGATTATTTAGAGAGAGAGAGAGAGAGAGCTGCATAATGTGACAGCGAGAACAGTTCCAGGTCCCTGTAACATTAGTGAGTCGACGCTCACACACAGACACACACCGCCGTGTGTGATAGCAGCTAGCAGTAGCATTAACCTCTGTGGCTGCAGCTCTCCATCTCCCTCAGTCAGCCTTTCTGTCTAGCCCACTTAGAGGGAGTTCCCCTGGGCCCACGGAGCTGCAGCAGGTCGGACTCAGACTGCAGGTTTTTACAGCACACACACACACACACACACACACACACACACACACACACACACACACACTCTTGGGCCGCGACCAGAGAGTAAAAGGATGGATAACTCTACGCTACAGAAGAGCTAGGAAAACCAGGAAGTGGAGTGAAAAACAGCAGTACCAGAGGCAGAGACGTTAGATCTCTCCACTGGTCTGTAGTTCTGCTGGTACCAGAAGCAGTACTGTAGACGTACTACTATCTTCTACCCTGGTCTGTCTTCTTCTTTTCCTTTCGTCTTGTCCCTGTTTTTAGGGGTTGTTGCGGCGAGTCAACAATTTCCATCTCACCCTGTCCTCTGAATCCTCAACTCGACTAAGTCAATCAATCTCATCTTTGTCTCATGGAGACATTAAGAATAAGTAGAAGACAGGAGACAGAGCTGGAGGTAGAGGAGTTAAAGATACTGAGATTCTCTTTAGGAGAGACAAGGATGGACAGGATCAGGAATGAGGTGATTAGAGGGACAACACAGACAGGACGGTTTGGAGGAAAAGCTAGAGAAGACAGATTGAGATGGTTTGGACATGTTCAGAGGAGGGACAGTGGATACATTGGTAAAAGAATGACCATAGAGATGGAGCTAACAGGTAGGAGACAAAGAGGAGATTGATGGATGCAGTGAGGGAGGACATGGAGGTAGTTGGAGTTTAAGTTGAGGATACAGAGGACAGGGGGAGATGGAAACTGTTGACTCGCTGTGGCAACTCCTGAAAAAGGGACAAAGAAAAAGACCCTAGACTCTAACAGCTGACCACTCCAGATCCACCAATGTTGTTCCACTGTACTTTGCCATTAGTTCCACTTTTTTGTTCTCTTTTTTATGCAACTGTCTCTTTTTCTCTGTGTATTTTATAACAATGAGGTGAAGAGTAAAAATAAACTGATGAACTCTGACTGGTCCTCTTCCTACCGATATATTTTAAAACCAAAGTGACCTCAGCAGCTGACCAGTGACTGTGACCTGGTCAGTGGTCACAACGGCTGTCACCGGAGATGGATGGAGTGAGGGGCAGACGGGTGAGGTGTTTGTGTGTTTGTTTGCGTGTGTGTGTGTGTGTGTGTGTGAGTCAGGCCTGTGGGTGGACATTAACCGACAGGGTCCAGCGGTCGCCCTGCTGGTAAATGGACTGTCCAGCCATATGCCCACCCTGTTTTGGCCGAGTGTCAAAGCTATGTGTGTGTATGTGAGTCCTAATCAAATTGAAACTATTACATTTGTAAGCATCTGTCTGTTTTTTACTTTGTCTGTTAAAGATTTCATCTGGAAGAGTTTTTTTTTCCTTCATGTAACATCACATCCATCACATTTTTGTACAGGTAACTAACACCTTTGTCGCCTAAATGCCCTCTAAATAACTCAGCGCCCCCTACTTTGGGCATCACTGCCGCAAACAGAGGTGGGATCAGCATCAGGACGCCGTCCTCCATTGGATGACTTAGAGATGAATGGATGAGATTCTCTGAGCGCCGCCGCTGACCGTTAATCAACAACCGATTGATGCTAATGAGACGTGTTGATCACTCGTCGTAGACACGCCGAGTCGCACCTGTCCGCTTTGACAGAGTCGATAAGTCTTCAAATCATGATGCATCATGGGTAGTCTGGTTTCATCACTTCTCCAGACCCTAAGCCATGAGAAAGCACAGAAGATTTTGTGGCTCTTCCTCTTGATTTTACTTTGGCTCCATAATTCACAGCTCGCAGGACTGACGTCTGACCTGAAGACCTCATAGGACACCCCTCTGCTGCCAACACAGGACAAAAGATGGAAGAGGACGGCCCTGACCACAGCTGCTCCAGGACCCACCCTTGAGTGACTTATCGCCTCTCACCTTCCTGCCTCACACAAACAGACGCACCTTCAAAGGTGTCTGGACCCTAATGACTTGGGTCGTGCCAGAACCCTGCTTAGAACCCACGAGGGGAGATGGAGGGAGCAGACTGGAGGAGGAGTTTGAGGCTGGGACCAGAGGGTAAGTAGTGGGTAGAAGTCAAGAGAGGATGAAGAAACAAGTTTTCCATTTTCTCTTGTGGAAGCTTATCTACGGAGGCAAAGTTGACTTACTATAGGACTTATGGGACTGGACCAGAACTTACGCTTCTGTCTCAAAAGATAAAACTACCATCCCAAAGCTAATAGAACTGAAGGTAATGTTTGACATCCCTGAAGACCCCGAAGAATTGTCCAATGAAAACAACAAACACACAGAGAACAGAAGTTACTGTGAGGTCAGAGCTGAAATGAAGATGATCTTCTACCTGTAGCTCTGTCTGGAAGAAGAACTTCTGTGGACACTGGGAACAGTCGTAGATCTTGTCTTCCTGGCCGTGCACGGCAAAAATGTGCTGCTGGAGCTTGTTGGCCTGTACAAAGACTGGGAGAAGAACACACGGGGTGGACATTACAGAGAGAGCATAATGGGAAAATTCTGTCTCCTGTCTTCTGTCTATTCCTAGTGTCTCTAATCCATCCATCATGGATGGTCTCACCACCTCATTCTTCTCCTATTTTCCACAGTTTCCACTGCTCTAAACAGTTCAGGATTCTCCATACAACTACCTCAATAAAATAAATTAATAAAATAAGCAGCAATACTGCCATCTAGTGACTTTCATTTTCAAACGCCGTTGTTTTTCCCCCAAATAATTTTAGGGCACACAACCAGGAAACTCAGACATTGAATGATTAGGTTTAAATCTTCAGAGGAAAACACATGATATTGATTACTAACAATAATATTTTACCGATAATATTGATCGACTTTTATTTACTTAAAATCTCAGCTGTAACTGAAGCTGATTCCAAAATCTCTGTATTAAACCCAGAGTCAGAGCGTCTTCGTTGCACAGGTCAAATCCAGAGACTTCTTTTCCCTCCGGCTAATAGGTTCAGACAGAAAAATGCGTCTAGAGCCGTAGCCTACTTCCAATTACCACTAAACACACAGAGCAAACGTAGTCTTGATGGGAACGGAGGGAGTACAGGAGCAGAGGAGGAGGAGAAGAGGAGAACAATCCTCTGCAGACCTGGTGATATTTATCAATAAATTATTTTTTTTTTCAAACTTCCGCTTCACTGTTGTCTTATACACTTTTCTTCCCTTTGTCTCCTGTTTCGGTAAACTTTTGGATTTGGCTCAGTGTGAGTGTGTACGTGTTGAATTATTAAGCCCCTCCTCCCCACAGGAGTGGCGCCCATCTTACTAATTCATACGCCACCTAGGAATACAGTTAAAGTTTAAAGCGTGGCTGAGTACCTGGGGCAAACAATGGAAGACAAACTCAACAACTGAGTGGAGATGAGGAGGAGGAAGAGGAGGTGGAGGAGGAGTGAAAGAGGGAGGAGGAGAACTGCAGGTGAAACACCCAAGGTTTGGTTAAACACCCGAGGTCTAATTTGGTCATCCTGCATGTTGTTGGCTGTCACACTGCAGTATCACTGGTGTCCCGCTGCACTATTACTCCCACAGTTAGAGACATTAAATCAATGAATATTCCTAATGTCTTCTTAATGTCCCTGTTCCAAGGCAGCAGAACCTCAGAGCCGTGAAAGAACATTATCTCCATGTATCATGACATGAGGAACCCGGAGATAGACTGGACTCCACAGGTACCACGGTTGGGTTTTATGGAGGTGGAGGAGCTGCACCTCCACCTCCATAAAACCCAACTGTGAAGTCCTTTAGAATAGAGTTTTATCTTTAAAAACTACTGTGTACTGCAGTACTTCATGTAAGTATAGTATGATGTATAGTATCACATTTCTACTAAAGCATAAACAAACAAACAGAAATAAGCAGCATCACTGAGTACTGACTATGACCTTGAACCTGTGTGTGTCTTTCTCTCTGTCTGTCTGTCTGTCTGTCTCTCACCTGTGAAGCAGACGGGACACTTGAAGGTACCACCCATGCCTTCGAAGCTGTGCTCTATCAGGTGGCAGAGCAGCTTGGCAGGTGAGTCAAACATCTGGTTACACAGCTTGCACTCGTGATTGATGCCCTCCTCTGCAAATGGGAGACAGACACGCACATGTAGGCTGCGTTAGACTCAGGAAAAAACAACAACAGAAAGATTATTTCATATAAAATCATCAGAGAAGATGGACATTCACAGACACTGTAGGGTCGAAAAACAAGAGGAACTGTCACATGAGACGTAAGGCAAGGATGTGTATTCATTAAAGATGTCCAAAAATATCAGCTGATAAACATTATTTATAATCTGTCTATAAGCATCTGTCCATTTAAACGATGCCTGGTTTCCTCCTAAATATGACCTAACAACAGTTTTGGGGAAAACCAGTCACTTATGAAGGTGAAAGAAACTAGATGGGAGTGTTGTACATTATTTTAAGTATCTATTTTAATAATAAGGGGATTGTATGCAGATTACGTAGTGCTATGTGTATCATTGAATGTTTGCATAATTTTCCAAGTTTTATCTATCATATATTTTGTATGTTAATATATAATATGATGTTTATATGTACAAATACAATGTGTATACAGTATGTGTGTGTTAAATACGTTCTCCCTCAGACACATCATCACTACATTACGTATAGAGGGCGACATTGTCACAGCACAATGGGAACAACAAGGGCACCAGAACTGTACCCTGTGGAATGCCAAATTATAAAGGTCTGAGGACTACCATCGACTGACTTTAAGAGAATTGTAACACTGCAACCTGGAGGACTGGACTGGAACTACCCTGCTCACACTCCCCAGCTGCATGTTCTCATTTCATTTTTTCCACCCCCCACCCCTGAACTTGCACCCTGACACCAGAGCAATGCCTGCCCCTACTGGTAATTGTCTGTCCTTCCCACTGGGGGCTGTGGATGGTCCGTCCTTCCTCTGGTCATCCTTCCTTCCCTCCCTGTGTCCTCGTTATCAACCCCCTTCCTCCCTCCCTTACACTCAGCTGCTCATCCATCCCTCCCTCCATGTCTCCTTAGTGCCGGCTACCCCCCCATGCTCCATCGCAGTCTGATTAATATGTGTGAGACCTGATTCAAACCCCTCACGGTGAGCAGGTGGGCCGGTATTCATCTGGTTGGTAAAGACGATTCTTAAAAAAAAAAAACATGTTGTTCAGAGTGGACGCAAACGTGCAGAAGTAAAATCTAAGCAACTAAAATCTAAGAAACTAAGGCTAGCTACGGATTGTAGATTGAGGGCAATTTATCAGGTAAAAAAAATCAGCAGCACTCCAGAACTTTATTAAAAAGAACATTTTTTGAGTATGGACCACACAAAATGTCTGGACGGGCCAGATTTGGCCACCAGGCCTCAAGTCTGACATATGAGAAGGGTAGAGAAAAATGAATTAGTTCTGACACTCCAGCCATAAACTGACTTTTGATCTTATATGCCATAATGATGAAGGACACAGTGTTTATGTCTTCGTGAGTTTGTAGTCCTAGTCCAGCATTGACGTCACCCACAGCCCGCAGACCTTCAGCTGCAGGGCAGCGGTGAGCATGGGGTTAATAACGTCTTCAATCAAACATCTACACACACACACTCATATTCTCATCCCTACAGGCATCAAAGCCAGCCACCAGGGGGCGTTAATCCCACCTTAGTGTGTGTGTGTCTGAGCGGCACACATGTTTGTCTGGGAGGGAGTGTGTGTGTGTGTGTGTGTGTGTCTCCACCGACCAGGTCGGGAACACAGACAGTGAGAAGAACAGAGAGCTCAAAGGCAGCAGGTTGTGGTGGGGGCGCCAGTGAGTCGGAGCCACACTGAGTCAGATAGAGCTTCATTATCTTGGACTGGGAGATTGGAGCAGCATGTGGGAGGTGATGGGGGGGGTCACATGGAGTAAGGCACACAGAGAGGGGTGGGGGGCAAGGGGGAGACAGGGACAAATACCAGTTGAACCGTCATTCTGAAGTTGTTGTTTTTATTATGTCACTTATTTCTCTGCATGTTGAGACTGAAACATCAGGACAGATCCTGGGGTATAGGATTAGGATTAGGATTAGGATTACCAAAACCAAAACTCTGGATGATCCTGAGAGTGACTCCAAAGGTGGATAATAATGTGTGGGATAATAATTTTTTGCCGATATTGTTCAGATTCAAATATTAACTGATATAAATGGGGGAGAACAGGGAGGGAGAGGTTGAGGGAGAGATGGAGGGAGGACAGGGAGAAAGAACAGTGAGGTGCAGGGAGATAATTGGACTGTCCAGAACAAGGACATGGAGAGAGGCCTCCAGACTGTGTGTGTGTGCGTGTGTGTGTCCCATGAAAGAGTTCTCTTTTCTGACAAATACATTGTTTTGATCAGTGTGTGTAGACCACAGTGTGTGTGTGTGTGTGCCGTCCCCCTCTGAGACCCCGCCCGTGTGTGTGTGTGACACAGTGAGATGACAGAGTTGTACAGAGTCCTGCCGTTACACTCTGCCTCACAGAGTGTATTTGATCCACAATCATTCTCTAACACACACACACACACACACACACACACACACACACACACACTGTTACACAGCCCTGGGAGACCAGAGCAGCGACGGGGAACACAGGGGAGAAAATGATGAGAGGAGAGAGGGAGAGAATGAGGGAGAGACGGTGGGTGAAGGTTAGGGATCCACAGAAAACTCTTTTTTTTCCACTTTCATCACTTTATTTAGTTTTGACCTGATCTAATACTCATTAATGAACAGTAAAACTCATTAAGACACATTTAAGCCTTTAATTTATTAAAGATTGTTTTTGTTCTACCTTTAATTAAATTAAAATGTTACCTAATTTAGCTCATATCAAGGCATGCCTAACATTACTATTGTATTACATTATTATCACACTGGGTTTATAGAAGTCATGTGACCACAGTCTTGTTCTACCAACACCTTGGTCTTCTGCCTGTGCTCATCTACCAGGGACCAGGTGGTTCCATCCTGCACACACACACACACACACACACACACACACACACACACACACACACACACACACACTCTCCCACAGTGTCATGCAGCAGAACATAAATGAGCTTCTTGATTTGTGTTAGGGACTGATCCCTGAGGAGTTCCCTCACACACACACACACAGGTTTAAACACCTTCTGTGGACACTCCTCTGGGTGCCTGCCGTCTCCCTCTGTCTCCCTCCGTCCCTCTCTCTCCCCTCATCCTGTCTCAGTACGGACGTGAGTCTCAGGTGGTCCAGAGGCTATAAAACCAGGATGGACCGATGGTGAGGAGGGTGAGGGAAATTTTGCCAAGAGAGAGGAGGGAGGCTGATGAAGGTATGGAGCAAGGGATGATGGGATTGATGGAGGGAGAACAGAACAGAGCCATCAGGCAAAAGAGAGAAAGAGGGAGGGGGGGTATTGGTGGAGGAGTGTTCACCTCTCTGGGGGGCTTGCTCAAGGTGTGTTTCCATGGCAACCAGGGGCAAGGAGGGGGCTAGTGTGGGTGGGGGTGAGCTTGACCCATTGGTTTTGTGGGGGCTGGAGAAAACACACACACACACAACCTGCTGCAGTGCTGGAGGGGTCCCAAGAGTGCCCCCCACCTTTACTCACCCTCACACACCATACACACACACACACGGAAAGAATGCTGCAGTGCTGAGGTCCCACGAGTCCTTGACACCCACACACACACTCCCCCTCTTTCCCCCTTCCTTCCTCTCTTTTCCATTTTCCATGACTGTATCTCCTCTGTCCTTCCTCCTCCCTCTCTGTGAACCTACTCTAGAACCCAGAACCAATTGTTTCCATTAAAACAATTTCAATTGAGACACCATGTGACCAAACATTTTCAACAGTGAGATTTTTTTTTTGTTTACATCCTTTGACTCAAACGCAATCACCCTCCTCACAGACTCCCTACATTTGGGTTTTAACAAATCACCACACAAACAGACACTTATAGCCTTGATGCACCTCCAGGGGGCAGTATCAGTGTTTCATATACATCCACAGACAGAGAGAGGAGAAGAAGTCTTCAGTTAAGATTCCGAACACAAATAAAGCCTGTACTCATCGCCACTTCAGCTCCACTAACAAGGTGAGAAACACGGGGAGTGTGTGTGTGTGTCTGCTCTTGTTTTAAGTTTGAACCTCACACAGGTGTGAATTACAGGTGAGAACACACACCTAACGTGGGTGTGTCCACAGGCTGGAAGGTATCTTTAAAATGTGGTGCCAGCTGCCCCTGCAACCTGGCAGAGGACAAGCAGAAGAAGAAAAAGATGGATGGATGAATGAATAGGTTGAGAGTGTTCTGGTACTGGAGGGAGAAACAGAACACTCTCCAGAACCAGAACAACCTCAAGTGTGTGTTTCAGGTTAGGGAGTGTGTGTCAGTTCCAGGTTAGGGTGTCTGTGTCTCCATCTTGGACTAATCACCACGGCAACTGTAATCAAGGCTGTGATCTAGTTGTCAAGGTGATGGAGTGAGGTGGGGGTGAGGAGGTGGGGTTGTCTGCCCCTCTTACAACTAAATTTCTACGTTTTATAAACAGCAGCTAAAAAAAAAACAACTTTAATATGCACACACGTGTGTGTGTGTTTACCTTCCTCCACCTAATCCTACCCTGCTGTTTACTGTGTGTATACAGTATGTCTATCTCTGCCAGTGTGTGTGTGTGTGCGTGTGTGTCTGTCTTTAATCTGAGCTCCCATGGTGGGGTTTGGGGTGAGGGAGGGAGGGGATCAGGGTGTGGGGGGGCTCGCAGGCTTATCCCTGCTGCATCTCTGCATCCAAATACCACTAAAAAGCAAATCTCCATTCCACAACAACAGCATTATCATAATCACACACACACACACACACACATGCCTCGACGTGCACACTGTGACGTGCACAGACTGTGAGTGGACCAGCCCTAGGGGAGACAGACTTAACTCTGCGTTCACAGCTGCAGACTGGAGCTCAGGTGAAATCACCAACAATCCTCGAGTCGGAATTGGTTCAAAAGTCAAATAATGATCGGGAAAAAAAAAAATTAAAATGTTCATCTAAGAAAAAAAAAACCAAGAATGATCTTGAAGAGGAAGAGGAGGAGGAAGAGGTGAGTGAGTAGAAGAGAGCAGAGCCAATAAGAGCTCACAGCAGGATCCTAATAATGCAGCTCCAGCTGTTCCAGTTAACCTGCAAACTGCCCATCTGGACCCAGGGAGAGGGTGGGAGGCGGGGACTGGGGTGGACCGTAGGTACCAGTATAGATAAGGACATGAAAAGACCCGTCATCTGGTAAGATTTTAAACCAGAATAATCTCAGACTAGATTTCCTTTCATTCTAATAGGTCTCAGTTGAGATTGAGAGAAATCCATGACTTTGATACCAACGTCAGCAGTTAGAGGGCAGTGTTTCTTCTTAAATTCAGTCATTCATTAAGTTTGGTCAGTGTTCACGCGCATACAGCGATAGAACGTTTCCAGACTCTGCATAGAACTCTAGTTAGACAGTGTTACCTGCAGAAATATTAATTATTAATTTGTGTGTGGAGGTTAATTTAGCATTTGTTCAGTTTTATATGAAGTTATTTGTTGACTTTAAAACTGACAATGATGAGATCTGACATATTAAATATGCTTCAATAATAAATTGTAAACAATATATTAAGAAATCAATAACTTGTATCCGTTTAACATATTTTAGTGATAATATTTGAGATTTTGTAAAAATTTAACGGTGTCTGAAAACACCACTGTGTTTAAGGTGTACAGTATGTGTATTAAAATGAAAATACTCTGAGGGAAATATTAGGGAAGACCAGGGATTGGAACCAATGACCTGCTCCACAGCAACTGTTAAGGTTTTTAGAATGAAAAGAAAATCGAGAACGACAAAAAACTGACAGAGGTCTAAGCTCACACACAGTCACAGACACAGGGTCAGAGTGACCTTGGTCTCGCTCGTCTGTCCTCGTCCCCTGCCCTGACCAGGACACCCTGCCTGTCTCACACACACTCTGGTCACAGCAGCAGCGACCTGAGTCAGACATGTTTTTTGTTCGTTCTGAAACTCTTACACACCAACGCAGAGGCACGACTCACAAAAAGACACGCGGCCGGCCAACACCAGCGCTCCCTGAAGCAGGAGTGTATCGCCCACACACACACACACACACACTAATGAAGACAGTAAATCACCAGCAGGTCATGTGTGGACCAGTCTGGCAGATACCTGCAGCCACACAGAGACACACAATCTGAGGTAAGTTTGTGTGTGTGTGTGTGTGTGTGTGTGTGGGAGTGCGAGGACGCCTGTTGGCTGTAAACCACTAAGAGTTTAGATGAGGAATCAGCGAGGCCAAACCTGCAGTTCCTGTCAGTCGACCAGAAAAAAGAAACTGTGACGAAACTCAAGTCATAATTTGATTAAAAAACAATAAGAAACTGGACAGAAAAAGACATAAAGGCAGATAAAAGAGAAGACAGGACAAAGAGAACCAGAGATTGAGGACAAGGTAAAGTGATGATGACTTCTAAAATATACTACTTATTCACCTTATTTTCCAGTTATTTTAAGTTCCTCGTATCAAACTGCAAGGATAAAGACCTGGTAATTTTAATTTATTTTTTATCTCTAAAGTCTACTGTATGACTGTATGCGTTCAAACAATCCCCTAATAATTAAAATGTTAATTCTTGTGTTGGTAGTTTTTAGTTAGTGGTTTTCCTCAGAGGAACCACATGGGTGATTGTTAGAAACACTGCTAAATACAAAAAAAATAGATTATTAAAATGAGCTGCAATGCTGCCATCTAGTGGTTTTCATTGTTATGCCACTTTCCTCCCAAATTACTGTATTTTCAGGAATCTCAAAATATCAACCTCAGACGTTACCTTTTTGGGTTTTCCATATCGCGAAAAAAATTCTACATTGTAACGAATAACATAATTTTTTTGAATATAGCAACAGCTATATATGTATCAGCATATACCAAACCAATACGATGGGTCAGCTGACATGATAAGACATCCCTATTGACTAATTGATTTTCCAGGTTTTCATAGGTGTGTGTGTGTGTGTGTGTGTGTGTGTGTGTGTGTCCAGTCTTGTGTTGGTCCAGTGCGTCTACATGTGAACACGTGTCTGAGAGCTAATCAGTGTAAGAGTACAGCCAAAAGGTGCCCCCTGCTGAGAGAGGCAGGTAATGACTGAGACTAGTAGGGGTAACAATCACGGCCGAACGTCCAGGAGCAGTGGGGTCACTCCTACAAGAGGAAAACGAGGGTTCATTACCGTTTTTAAAAAACCATAGTCACCTGTCTGACTCACAATCTGGGCGTATTCAGGGCTCTACTGAAGTCGTTTTAAACTGTTTGATTCCCAAGAGCAACAATCAAGTTAATTAAAGCTCAAAATCAGCAGTAAGGAGAGGTTGACAGGGAGGTGGCTCAACATGAGGAACCTTTTCACTGCAGCACGTTCCCAGATAATTGTAAGAGTAATGACAAAAACATTTCATTTTGTTCTTTGTTTTGAAGAGGAAATGGACGTCAGAATCAGGTAAAAAGTCCTTCTCTGCATCGTCTTCATGAAATAATTACACAACCAAGCAGCACAGACCAACACACCAACGTCTGGCACATACTTTACTGTCTGCCTCCAACACAAACAGATAAATAAATAAGACACTGATATTAATTATTCCAAGGTAGGAATCAAATATACATGTGTGTGAGTGTGTGTAAAAGAGAAACTCCCAGATGACGATGAAAACTCAGAGCAACAAAGGAGCTGGAAAGAGCAGAGAAATCCAAGAATACTGCAGTAGGACTGAGATCGTGAGCCGTGGACCAACTCAAGATGAAATCACCGACACATTCAGCCTGGAGTTACAATCCAACACGTCAGGGACGACCCTGTTCCAAACTTTTAATGATGAGTGTCAAGAAATCTGATGAAAACCCAGTGAAAAAACAATATATTTCAGTAATAAATGAATTAATCAGAAACCTTCATCTGACCAGAAATGTATTTAAATGTACTGTATTTAACAAGTGGCTAAGTGAGAAGGACAGGATCAATGACCAGCAGATGAAAGAGAAGGAAAAGCAATATTTCTTCTCCTTCTTCTTTTGTGTTGTCCATTTTCTTAGAGGTTGCCACAGTGAGTCAACAAATTCCATCTCACCCGCTCCTCTGTGTCCTTAACTCTAACTCCAACTACCTCCATGTCCGCCCTCACTGCATCTATCAATCTCCTATTTGACTTTTCTCTTTGTCTGCTACCTGGGAGCCCCCATCTCCAGCTTACAATGTCCCTCCTCTGAACATGCCCAAACCATCTCAATCTGTCTTCTCTAGCTTTTTCACCAAACCCTCCTGTCTGTGTTGTCCCTCTAATGTCCTCATTCTTGATCCTGTCCATCCTTGTCTCTCCTAAAGAGAATCTCAGCATATTTAACTCCTCCACCTCCAGCTATGTCTCCTGTCTATTCCTAGTGTCTCTCATCCATCCATCATGGCTGGTTTCACAGCTGTCCTGTAAACCTTTCCCTTCACCTTAGCTGACTCTTCTATCACAGATCCTGACTCTTCTCCAGTTGTTCCATCCTGCCTCAACTCTTTTCCACAGTCTTCACTGCTCTGAACAATAAAAGAAAAAAAACCTTATTATCGGCTCAATATTAGAATAAGAACAAGATCAATATATTTATTTTCTCCGATAATTAAAACTCCAACAACACATTTCTTAGATTTTCCTAAATGTGCTAGTTCTGAGACATTCACCCAGTTCTGGAGTCGAGCTGTGACGTGTATCGGTAACAATGTTTGGACAATATCGGCAAAAGTTAATACGAGAAATTGAGACATCTGTGGAGACCAACATCTGAGTTACAGAAAGTGGAGGTGGAGGTGGACCTGACTGGTGATTCATGGTCACCAGCAGGGGGCTCGTGTCATGATTTGAAGCCAATCATGCGTTAATTAATAACAGAAATGAAGTAGATCAAGGAGTTTGGATGTGAACAAACGTGAGCAACAACCGCCGAGACGAAAACCGAAGTTATAAACCTGAAAGTGTATCAAACATCAGAAGGACACGGTAACACCACGGGTGTTTGTCAGGACCCGATCTGTCGGGGAAATGATCAACACAACTTTCATCTTTCCGTCAATCTTGGAGGAAGGAGCGTCGCTGCGGGAAACATTTTGTACCTGCGCGGCCGCGGGAAACAAGACTGAGGACCCTGCTAATGACTTAATGGGGCTAATTAGCATTAATGAGAGGTCCAATCAGCACGTGGGCTTCCTGTAGGCTCTTGTTAGGAGCTAATTAAGGAACCAATCGCAGCGTGAGCAGCGGCGCCGCTGCGTCACAGTCACAGAGGCGGCGGATTAAAACAGCCGTCCTCTGATTGGAGTGGAGCTAACGAGTCACTTCCTCACCATCACAGGCACATTACCAGCGTAATAACTGTTAAAAACCCCGGGACAGAGCAGAATCAACACAACACTGAGTGGATGAGGGCTTAATCTGCAGGGATTAGTGCTGGTAATCTGCATCCTCAGGTATTTTGAACCAGAAGTTTCCTGCAGCAGTGGTAAACTTGTCATCTCACCATTTCAACCACTGTCCACCGCCTCGTCCCCGGTCCCTCCCACACACACACCCCTCTTTACCCTCTCCTCCTTTCTCCTTCTCCTTGTCTCTCCCTCAACATGGACTCCATGCTGTGCCAGTTTAATTGCAACAGCACCCTGAGAGGGAGAGAGGCGAAGGAAAGGGAGAGAGACCTCCTCAGAGTGTTCAAGGATAAGCAGCAGGAGGTCAGGCCACCGTCTTCTCTCCTTCTCTATTTTCTTCCTCACCCTCCTCCCCGTTCTGGTTGCCTCCCTGTATCCCCCTCAGCCATCACCGCTCCATCCTCGTCCTCACCTTCTCCTCCCCAGTGTGAGAAGGCAGGAGGGCAGGAGGAAGGGCCGGCTCTCACCCACCTCCTCCTCCTCTGTTGTTCATCTCTTCCTTCTCAATCTCAATCTCCCCCTGGCAAAACACCACTGGATCTTTCTGTCTCGGCCGACTGTCTCTGCAACAGGCCCCGCCCATTCTCTTAGCTGTACCTCCCATGATGCCCATGGAGACTTCCTGTCAGAGTTCCCAGCTCCTCACTCCTCTCCTTAATCAGCTGTCAAATATCAAGCGCTCTTCACTCACTCCTCCTCCTCCTCCCTCTGGAATTGCATGCGTTCTGTGCAGAGACACTAACACACACACACTTCTATGTGTATACATCACTGACCATACACACACACACACACAAGCACACTGAGTTCTTCTGGCCTGTTGGCTCTTCATCTAATGTTTGATTGGGGACGAGGACTGCAGTGGGGATGGAGGTGGAGGTCAGATGGTCCCCTCGCTGATTCATAGTAACTCTGACCCGACTCCACCCGCCACTGTCCCCACACATGTTGTCAAACATCACCACGAAAACAGGGGAGCAACGTTCTATTGTTCTATGAGTGCTACAGCTGATGATGCGTTCAAGTTCAAGATCACCGAACCAGGAATCCCAAATGTTACTTCTAACATCAAATAAAAGAAACCAACAGACCAGTGACACCTGTTGTTACAAACTCTGAGTTGTGTGAGACACCAGCTGCTCCAGAATCACCACTGGACCCTGAACCCTTCATCCCTGCAGTAAAAACCAACTCCAGAGGAGCATCAGTCCTCAAATGTCTCAGCTAAGGGTTCAGCACCACGGTCAGCGTCAGTGACTCAGACAGTGGCTCCACCAAAATTGGGAAAAACTAAAGGAAACTAGGACCAGGCATGGACGGAGCAGGTCAGAACCTTGTGTCACAGGAAACTTCTCCATCCAGAGACCACCACTGGAGAACATAAGCAAAATTCCACATGGAAAACCAGCAGATCCATAGTGTGTTCTCACAGAGTGGGACACAGATCAGCACTGATTAATGGGTCAGATGGTACCGGGCCACACAGAACAGACAATTGCAGGAGTCCAACTAAAACATGGATTTATTACCACAATTTGTTCGCACACACTTTAGTGCACTGCATATTATGAGGAGACCCGCTCTGTAATGAGGTGATGAAGCCTTTAAAACTACTCCACCACCTGGAGATCAAGAGTACTACAATAAAAGACATGACAAGGACATGTGGATTACTCAGTCCTAGTCCAGATCTACACAAAAATACACATTGTATGATGTGGAACAGGACCACAGCTCAGTGTCCTCTCAGTGCAGAGGTGGTCAGACTGGCATTAAACACACACACACACACACACACACACACACACACACACACACACACACACATGCCTGTGAACCTGATCTGTGTCCACAGCTGTCCCAGTGTGACATGAAAACACACACACGGGAGTGAAACCACATCAAGGTGACGTTTGAAGGACGAGTGTGTGTGTGTGTGTGTGTGTGTGTGTGTTTGTGTGTGTGAGGTGAGACACCAGGAAAAATAAGGTAACAGAGCGATAAGGTGAGGCCACAGGAAGTGCCCCTCGGGGCCACTGTGAGCTGGTGCAGTCAAGAGAGTGTTCCATTTCTCTTTTGACCTCTTTGTCAAACCATGACACTGTACCTCCTGTACAGTAGGTGGCAGTCTGCGCCCTTTAAAATCTTGATTGTAACCCACAATTGAAACCAGGTGTTCACCAGTATGACTAAGGTTCAGACTGACCTGGAAAGATCTAGCTTCAGGTTCTGTGAGTCTGAGTTTGGTCTGTCCGATAGAACAGAGAGACAGAACCAGAGAGAACCACGGGCCAAATGCAGCTCGTAGCTGGAATCCATGATTCCCTCATAGATCTGGGAATCCATTACAGTTTCCTGTAATTCCTGCATTTGATCCGAGGAAAAGTATGAGGTCACTTCCCAAATCTCCTCTAATGCTATGATCAGAGCACCACGGTGGAGACCTGGCAGCTGGTCGATTAGAACCAAGTCTGTTTCCTTAACCAATAGGCTACCACTGCCACCTGAGATACATTAAATGAGCTGCAATGCTGCCATCTAGTGCCCTACTCATCAGACGATTTCACATGTCAAAGAGTCATGTGACCAAAACCACTATAAAACCTCTGTTCTTCCCTATAACAGTTAAAACTGAAGGAGAAGTGTTCATTTCCAGTAGCTACACAAAACTCTTGAAGCTTCACCTGGATTTTAGAGACGAATTATTTGGTGAAAAACCCAGGCCTTGTGTTGTCGGTATACCATAATTATTCTAATATCAGGCTGATAATATCTGTCGCCGGATATATACTCATACCACTATGGTGCAGTGGAAGATAAGGGTTCTCCCGCTCTCCCCCATCTTCCTCCTGTATCTCCCTCTTTCCTCACCTCACAGAAACACCTCCCTTTCTGCCTCTACACACAGTTATTACACAATTGTTAATAAAGGGCTGATATTATCAGACTTTCCTGTAGTTAATCATCGTCCAACAAAATTGTCCACATTTCCCAATCAATGTTTCATCCTCTCTTCCTCTACTTCATCTCCCCCAGATGAACCTCCTCCTCTCCCTCACCCTCCTGTCCTCTGTCTTTTTTGCCCTCAGTGCCGCACCTCTGCCCACATCCTTCCATTTGTGCACAACTTTTGTTTTTGTTCTGATGGAGCGGGGGTGGAGGGGTGAGACAGTCATTAGGATGTCTTCCCTCTGTTCTCCCTCTTTCCCTCCACCTGCCCCTGTTAAAGGCCTGTCAGTTCCCATTCGAAGGCTTCGTTTGAGGAAAATGGTGTTGAACTGAGAGGGAGGGGGCAAAAAAAAAGAAAACAGAGGGTGGATGAGAGAGGTAGAGATCAGGAGAGACAGCGTGTGGAGGGAATCCTCCGGGAGTGTGCGCTCACACTGTGAACTCGCACCATTATAAGTTTGCAGCCCGGCCTCCAGCCTGTCCTGCGCCTCCAGTCTTTGAAGAAGGTTCTGTGGGAGGGGGGTCTCTGCTGTGCCGTCACACAGATAAACGCTCTTTAATGCTGCATGCTTTCACTTTATAATAACATTAGGAAACTCATAACTTTGCTCTCATTTTTCTATACAGTCACATCTGCCTCTAGTGGAGAAAAATGGGAGTGCAGCATCAACAGGTTAGTGTACCATGTCTGAAGTTTAGATGATAAATGGACAATTCTTATAATTATCAGAAGGGGGCAGAGTTACACACCCCTACAGTTACCAAGAAGATCAATAGTTTAATTTATTTTATTTACAAGGCCATTCTCGGTGCACGTCTGAGGTTCTCTTTAGGAAAGACAAGGATGGAGAGGATCAGGAATGAGGACATTAAAGGGACAACACAGACAGGAAGGTTTGGAGAAAAAGCTAGAGAAATAGTTGGAGTCAGAGTAGAAGATGGAGAGAACAGGGGGATATGGAAATGGATGATCACGGTGGAACACCAGACGAAGGGACAAGCTGGAAGGAGAAGAAGACGGGACAGTCAACCAGAAACCAGAGACAGTGTGTGTGTGTGTGATCATAACTAAAGTGGCCTGGCTGTACAATGAGAGGAACAGGAGAGAATAAAACCATATCTGAAGAAGAGACAAGATAAAGGAGAAATGAAACAAGGAAGAAAAGGCTGTAACGAGGGGGCGGGGTGCTGGGGCGAGGGCTGATGAAGGGACGATGCAGGGGGGCCCTGAGATCTAAGCTCTACTACTCCTACCTGGGAAAAGAGGGATTTGCTCTCCCTAGGAGGGCTGGAGAGATGAGGATAACAGGAAGACCACTGAGAGCGAGGGGTGAGGGAAGAACAGATCAGGAGACGAGAAGTAGGAGATTTATTATGGAAACTAATTCCGAGTGGGATTAAATAAGCCCGACGTTCAGGGGGCGACACCAGGGTCTGTGTTTCGTGACGTGGTTAGAGGTCAGTCGGCCACAAACGTCCCTCACAATATAAAAAAATAAAAAACCTAAAAATCTCATGGTGTGTATTTTGTCAGAGATAGAAATCAAATAGTGTGGAAAAATAGAAGTATTAAAAGAGTTATTTGATGCTATGGTGGGAAAAAAAATTGAAAAAAATACCAGTGTTTGTGGTCGGATGTCACCTTGAACCAGATGTTGGGACCAGCTGAACCTGTGAATATTCTTCCTGTTCTTCCTGTGTAATTCTTTTTCATTTGACTTGGACTGTACAACGTCTCTAACTTCTTTAAACATTACTGTTGTTGAGATGGATTGTGGGAGATGCCAGCCTCCTTGACGATGTACAAGCAAGACCTTACAGCTGACACACACACACACACACACACACACACACACGGTTGTTCATCAGCTTCCTGAAGTGGTTTTCCCTCTGCTATGATTCTCCAGAAACAACAACAACAAAAAAACTCTCACTCTCTTCGCTGCCCGACTCAAAACTCAATTAGTAAATTAGTTCCAGCTCACTAAGCGATAAACAGCGGCTGGGGAGTTGGTAAACACTCACTCCACACTCCATTAGGGCTGCGGAGGAAGCGTGGATCCCGCAAACCTGGGGTAGACAGGTACTGGCACCTACAAAGTCCCTGAACGTCTCGTTTACTCACACTCAAGACGCTTGCTTCCTGTTAGTCCATCAAACCAGAAGCAGCTGAGGTTCTCTTTAGGAGAGACAAGGATGGACAGGATCAGGAATGAGGTGATTAGAGGGACAACACAGACAGGAAGGTTTGGAGAAAAAGCTAGAGAAGACAGATGGAGATGGTTTGGACATGTTCAGAGGAGGACATGGAGGTAGTTGGAGTCAGAGTTGATGATACAGAGGACAGGGCGAGATGGAAATTATTGACTCACTGTGGCAACCCCTGAAAAAGGGACAAGCCGAAAGGAAAAGAAGAAGAATAACATAATTAATGGGATGGATTGATAAAACAAATGGGCCACATTTGGCCCACGGGCCTTGGTCTGGATGTGCCTGGGGTTGGCCAAGGTAAAGTTGAGCTCATGTCTCATTGTCAGTTTAAGACTGCCCTGCCTGAATACTTCAAGTCAGTGAAGCAGACAAGCTGTGATGTCCATAGGTGGCACTCTCTCCTACATTTGGCTTTTCTGACAGCTGTTATCTCAACTTTACTGACGCTCCACGCAGAGCAGCAGCAGCAGCATCATCTCAGAGCACCACCTGAACTTCTTCCAAACAAAACTTAATTCTTGAACCTAAAGCCTGAAACTCTGCAATATCTACACTGCCCCCTAGGGGGCCACAACCCACATAAGAAAGCAGTGTAAAGGTAAAATGAATATTTTTAGTTAAAGCATCGTTGAGTTTTTAATTATTGCACATGGAAATGCTATGACAAACTTGGGGGAGGAGAACATGGGTGGAGGTGGAGGAGGAGAAGGAGGAGGAAGGAGGAGGGTCGAGGGTGAGTGGAGCTGAGCCAGTTCTGAACAAAGGACTACAGTAACAGTCCACTGGCCCTACAGCTGCTCCGCACACACACACACACACAATCCGGCCAGGATGTGTGTGTGTGTGTGTGTGTGTGTCCCTGTAGGTGTCCAGCTCTTTCAGCTGTAGGACTGCCAACTCACCCCTCCCACCTCCATCCCAGCCTCCCAGCTCCTCCTGTGGAGTAGAGAAGGGAGTAAGGGGCAGGAGGAAGGAGGGGCTCAGACGAAGGAGAGGGCAAATATGACTGGAAGTGAAAATATTTCACGTTTGAGGTCGGACAACTCAGCAGATGAGGATTTGTTGAGATGTTAAACAGGTTTTTGTCATCTTTCTTTTTTTATTCATCTGAATTGTCTCTCTATTCTTCATGGCTCCTCCTCCTCCTCCACATTAGCATCATCTCATCATCATCACCAAGACTGGTGCTGACAACAACTGCTGATATCATTATTATTACTTTTAGTATTACTTTGTCTGTTAACTTCCTTCTTTATCCATTAACAAGCCATTAACTTCAACTGAAGTTATTGGATTGACCTGGGTTGTACAAAAACCCTCCTCTTTGTGGTTCAAAGACATCAACACAAACCAATCTCAACATAATTAATTACAGTGATGCATTCAATGTCTTAGAGAAAAGCTGCGATCTTCATCTGAAGAATGTAGGATCAGTGTTGGAATACATACAGTAGCAACAGCTAATATTTTCAAATATCTCTACTTTGAGCAACGAGGACAGAGTTAGGATTTCTGCCGTGAAGACAGTTCTAGGTTCCATTCCACCTATGGTCAGTGTTGTAGAACAGTGGTCCCAAACTACTGGGCTGGGGACCGGTACCGGTCAGTGGATAAATTGGTCCCAGGCTGCAGTGAAATAATGTTTCCTTTTGTCCCCATCTGTCTATTACTTCCACTTGATCCATATCAACAAAAGAACTGACCAATAGAATGTCTAGGATTCCATCATTAATAATGCAACTATATTTGATTAGGAAATATTTTCTCAGTGAAGACAACAACAATAAACTCAAAATGACGCAGAATCATTGATACAAGATTCTAGCTTTTTATACCGGTCTGGTAGGAGAAAATTATAGGCTGTGTGCACTTGAGAAATCCTTGTTGTGTCCATGCAAAGTTGATTCGGGTAGGAAGATTTTATAGGTAGGAAAATATTTCGGAACTCCGGAAATGTTATTTTATTAAGGGGTATTTATCTGCCACAACTTAATGGTCCGTGAGAACAGTTTGAGACATTTACGCTGTCCACCGCGCAAAAAAATTTGGGGAACACTGTTGTAGAACATGTACTACACCTGGTCTGAGGAGTCTGAGTGAAAGAACACCTGTCAGAAATCAAATCATCTCAGCAACAAATTCATTCTGCACTTCACTAACTAGAGTCTCAACACCCCCACCCAGACCAGCAGAGTGCCCCCTGCTGGTGTAATTAACAGTGTCCTTGACGATGAGACGGGCCGCATTCACACTCACTCGGACCTTTGAACAAGCCGTTCAAGAGAGGTCTTTCTCACACTCGCCTCAACAGTTCCAGGGTCCATCTGTTGAGTCACACACACACACACACACGTTCGTTCACACACACAGCTGCAACCTGGCATCAGTCCAGGTGTCTCAAGAACAAGTGTTCTGACCAGAAGAGTGCGTCTGTGTGTTGCTTTTTAAGAGCAATGTTTCTGCAGCGATGTGTGGAACCACTCTGTATGGATGGATCGTCAGAAGGTGTGTGTGAGAAAGAGTGACAGACAATAACGAGAGGGAGAGAGAGAGGTGGAGAGAGAGGTGGTGTTGTTTTGTACATCTGCATCTCTGTGCTGTTGTGTATGTCCATGTGTATGGTCCAGGTGCTGGGACTGGTGTGTGTCCCTGGACAGGGACTGCAGGGGTCCCTGGACTCTCCTCTCTGGATCCTGCTAACAAGATATACACACACACACACACACAAACACACACACACGACCCTATACAAACACACAGCACATCGATCAGGGGTGAGGACGGGGGCTGCGCTGTGGCCCGTTAGCCAACCGCAAAGGACTGAGCGCCTCAGGGCACGGCGCCCCCCTCTGGCCCCCGCCCCCTCTCGCCCACGCTCACAGCACCGACACCAGCGAACACACAGGTCGGTACAGAAACATGCAGATATCTGATCAGAATTCAGAGCTGGCCCACGGCGCCTCCTGCTGCAGAGTTAAAGGAGCAGCACTTTACCATAGCAACACCTGATATTGAGTCGTGCTGCATAGCAACACATTCCTGATTGGACAGTGGGCAGGGTTTTTTTTTAAATCCACGCTGACTGTGGCTCAAAATAAGGCTTCCACGAATATAGACCTTAAAGCAAATTTGTCTGAAAAAATAGCACCAATTTTGCTGCTACCAGGCCAAAACTACTATCAGCAAAAAGTAAATAAAAATACTACACCTATAATAAAAGGACACATATTGTCCAAATACTATATTTATGATATCAAACAGATACCAAAGTAACACTGGTAATACTTATTCATGTATCATGTATGTAGAACCACTGAATGAGCATGAGAGTAATAAATGAGCTGGAATGCTGCCATCTAGTGAGTCTCACTGGAAAATACAGCTTTTTTCCTCCAAGACTATTTTACTAGTACATCAGAATTTTGGTTATTGGTTTTTCATTAATGGGGAAAATACTTTTCAACAATTAGATAGTTAAACTATAATAAGTCAGCGCTAGAGCCAGGTCAAAGACGATGTCGCAGAAACTCATAACTGAAACACAAGAGAGAGAGAAACTTACAAAGACACAGAACAAGAACTCAACACTGAAACAACTCCTGCTTTGTGTGTGTGTGTGTGTGTGTGTGTGTGTGTGTGTGTAGCGTGGGCCAACACTCCACCTGGTTTAATGTTTTGTGTAATTAACACTGATCTCGTATTTATTTTGTCTCACAGAGCAGGTATGATTGGACTACAGGGACTGTACACACACACACACACACACACACACACACACACACACACACACACACACACACACACACACACACCATTACACATCATTAGCAGACAGCATTAAGTGACTGCTAACTGCTACACCATTAGCTGCTTGTTGAACTTTATTATCTTTGACGGAATTCGGCTGGGCATGGACGTGCTCGTTTAATAAGAAAAACAACAACTGACTAAGGTGAGAACTGACCCTGTAAGTGGGTTTTACTAACTGTGTCTGTTGTTTTCATCTTCTTCATTTCACAGAACTTCGCAGTGAAAAAAACGACATATCAATTGATGGCCTGCAGGCCAAAAACTGGCCTTTAAATCATCCTGTTAGGTCCACAGATAAAATATTCCAGGATAAACGTCAAATAAAATGTTGGACAAAAATCAGCTGTCTGTCCAGAGAAACTGGCCCGTGCGCCTCAGTAAGGAAATAATCAAAAGACACACGAGCAAGAGAGAGGAGAGACCTGGTACAAAGAGAAGGAGTCATGAGGAGGAGTCAGACTCTCCTCCTCCTTCTCCTCCTCTGGTGCCGGGAGTGTGTGTCAGTTTGTGTAGCTGTTCAGTATTTGTGCCGTTTGCGTGTATGAATAATTCAGGTCCGTGGAGAGCGCAGCCTGCTGAGATAATGAGGACGACACGCATTGATACCAAATATGGCTGCTGGGAAGTTATCGATCCCACCGCCGTTTGTCCAAACTTTAGTCGCGCAGGCCGACAATGTCTGCGATGGACGGCGAGACGGAGGAGGTGATAATACTGATGTTGAGAATATGACAGTGTGGGGACAGGAAGAAAACCACGGAATAAAACGTCAGACAACTTAAAAACACATTTTGAAAAAAAAGATGTTCTGTGTTGTATCCTCTCTCTCTGGGATACAGTTCATATTAGTCTTTACTAACAGGTCTGTAAATCACAGGGAGTCCAACATAAGGGCCGCGGGCCACATTTGACCAGCTCGGGGCTTCTAAGTATCATGCTTAAGGAATGTTAAAAATGTTAAAAGTCAGCTTCATATACAGGAAATTTATTGTAGAGAATTGTATTTTTCATTGTACGTAATAATTAATGATCCCTAAGATTCATTGAATCCTACAACATCTTGTATACAAGCCCTTATTTCTGTTCCTGTTTGGGATTCATCCACCAGTGTGGTTCAGAAGGATAATAATGATATAAATAATGATTTAGGTTGGACAAGTTCAGTTTTTTATTAGTTTTTATCTGCAAAACGAGCTTGTTTTTGTTATCAAAATAAAAAAAAAATACAAAACCTACAATAAAATGACACATCATCTCCAAATACCCTATTTCTGATATCAAACAGATACCATTGTTGGCCTGGTATATTTATATATTTATCTGGAGAACCAGAGAGTAATGAAATGAGCTGGGATGCTGCCATCTAGTGAGTCTCACTTGAAAATTTAACTGTTTTTCTCCAAGACTATTTTTAGGGCACATCATTTCATACACAAAACCTGATTTCTGCTACTGTTCGGGCTTCAAACACCAGCCGTAAGCTTCAGAAGGATGATAATAATATAAATAATTATTTAAGTCGGCCAAGTTTGGTGGGTTGGAATAAAATGCAAACCAGATCCTAACCCCGCACCGGTGGTTGCTCAGGTCAGCTCTGGTGTCTATTCCAGTGTGACCTTGGCAAATACCATCTCGTACTCTAGGACTTTGTCTTGCATTGTAAAACTTTGTAGCTCTTACTGCCTGATTTGTCCTAGTTGTGGAATTGAGGCTGTTTTTTTTTTCTTAAGAGATAAACAAACATCGTCCCCCGTTCCTCCCTGACCTCACCCTCTCCCTGTCTCATACACACAGTTCTGTCAGATATTCCAAGTTAGGGAGAACACAGGGGAAATTAGACCTCAGCCCCCAGCCATGCTCACTGTGTCTGCGTGTCCTGTGTTGAATCTCCAGTGTAAAGCTGTTCCTTAGGGGAAGTGGACAGACAATAAGGAAAGGAAGCGCTGCTGGGAAGGTGTAGGGGGAAGGGTAATGTTTTACTTCAGAAAATGTTTCCTGTGTAGGGTTCATCATCCACCAGGGGGCGCATTCATGGATATATTTCCAGAGAGAATTAAGGAACCAAATCACAGGAAGGGATAATGTCGAGGCCCCAGACCTGAATGGTGTCCCTGGTTCTGAGGGAAGTCCTCAGACAACGCGCCACAAGACTGACCTGTCGCTGCTTTTAGAAACTAAATCTAATCTGCAGCATCTTCTCAGAATTCTATATGTATATTTATACATACATATTATTATATATAGTTATATAGTTATAGTTATATATAGAGTTATATATATATATATATATGCATACACACATATATATTTATATATATATTATATATATTTTATATATATATAAATTGTCAGCATAACATCAAAAAACTTTTGGACATTTTAAATTAACTTTTTTTTTATTTTCTCCATTGAACTGCAATGTTTTTACTGACAGTTTTTTGACAAACTGAAGAAAAAATACTGAAAACTGAGGCCAGTTGTTCCGGAAAGAGCTCCAATCTGCTGGAGTGGTTTTGTGCTGCAGTGACATGCAGAGAATCGCTACCTGTCACCGGCTCCAGTGGCCGTCCAGGGTACAGAGGCGGGGGCTTTATTCTGACCCTCCTGCGGCTCTAAAAGCTCTGCTGCTTTAGGCTCCGCGGTGAACCTGACACAAAGTGGGAATCAAACCCACAGCACCACACACACACACACTGATGCCAATCATACCTTAAACACACACTTAGAGTAGACACAATTACCGCCAATCACGGTGAACCCAGTCACTCTGGCCTTTCTTTACTCTCTTTCTTTCCTTCTCCCCCTCTGTCTCACATCCACGCTCTCACATCCCTCACCTGTGCAGCCTGGTAATTACCATGTGACACCAAAAGACTAAAAACAACACCACTGTGGAGAAGAGGAAGGAGGGAAATGGAGAAAATAAGGAGAGAGTCTGTCCATGTAAAGTGCTGTAAAAATAAACCTGAAAAACATTTCCTCAGTTTTTCCGGTTATTTCTGACGCTATTATATTGACAAAAATATATTTAATTGGTATTACTATAAAAGTATTTTATTTTACTCATAGAATTAAAGAGTGATTTTTCACATTCTGAGGACAATGACACTACAATGCTACTGCGCCTCTATATCAATCATCTAAATCAATGATTTTTTTTTCACTGGTTGTTTAGTTGCCACAAAAAATAACTTTTTACTTATTTCATAATATTAACAATTCCATAAGACAAATGATTCCCTAATATCGTACATGGCTAAACTAGATGATAAGAAATTAACCTAAAATGATGTACGTCTTAAAAAAGATGATGTATTTTAGACACAGAGACATTAACGTAGGACATGAGAGAAGTGTGGACCAGACATAAACCAGGACCCTGGGCCTGGTCCGCATCATCTAGGACCCAGCCCACTCCTCATGTGTATGAAGAAAACATCTGGACAGCAACCAAACTCCCATGCATCGACACACACGCGCACAAACTCTAATGAAGCCCCCTGGTGGTGACGTGAAGCAGCAGGGAGCGACGCGGATCGCCGAAGACGAGTGTGTGTGAGCTTTGGTCACAGTGTGTGTCTACGGGTGTGCGTCTCCGGCGGGATAATTACGGCGCTGCTCCGCAGCTGAGCGTGCCAGATGTAGTGGGACGAGGAGGTGGTCTGGGACAGGAGGACCAAGATGAGGAGGAGGAGAAGGAGGTGCTGCACACAGAGCAGAGAGGGAGCCCAGCACCAGGAGCAGAGCAGCGGGAGATGAAGGAGTGTGTTTGGCATGGACAATTTGTTTCATGCCATCCACTATTATCAGGTTGGTGCAGTAACAAACGGAGAGACTCTGATCAGGAGTGGAGGGTGGAGGAGTCGGGGGATGGATATGAATGGACTGACAGAAGAAGAAGAAAAGACTGATATTTACAACTGTCTACAACTGGACTTTACAACCAACTACAGTCTAATACAGTGTGCCCCACCACCGCCCCGGACCGGTTAAATGTCTCATACTATTTTCATGGACCGGTCATTAAGTTATGGCAGATAAATACCCCTTGTTAAAAGTAAATTTCTCGTGTTCTGAAATATTTTCCTACCTAAAAAATCTTCCTACTCGAATTAACCGTGCATGGGCACAACAAGGATTTCCCAAGTGCACACAGGCTATAATTTTCTCCTACCAGAAATATAGTTGCATTATTGATGATGGAATCCAAGCCATTCTATTGGTCAGTTCTGTTGTTGATATGGGTATGGAGGTAATAGACAGATGGGGCAAAAAGAAAAAAGATTTCTCTGTGGCCCGGCACCAATTCACCCATGAACCGGTACCGGTCCCCGACCCAGTGGTTGAGGACCACTGGTCTAATATAGTCCAGCCCAGATTAATAATCCCATCATGGATTAGTAACAGAATCAAAAACAGGTGAGAAACACTGATCTCTACCTGCTGATGTTGGTTTATTCCAGTAGATAAATACTAAGTAATTTACTTATTAATTTGGATTATTCCACAGCTACCATGGGTTTAATCAGAATAAAAATAAAAAAAAATCCTCAAACAACATGTCTTTCACTATACAGTGTATAATAGTGTATGTTTGTTTGGTTTATTGCAGCATATTGTTGTCATTTATGTTGTGATTCGTGATCATGTGACCAGAAGATAAATGAACGGCACAGATTCAAGGTAAGTTCCATGTCTCCGTGAGCAGGAAATAAAAGAAGAAGAGGAGAGAAAACAAAGGAGGAAAGGGAAGAGAGATTTTCTCCTCTATGTCTGGCTTTGTCACCTTGCTCACCCAGAGGACAGCAGGGCAAAGCACCCTGGGAAATTACTGAAACCAGAATGCATTGATTTATCCAGGATGATGTGCATGTGTGTGTGAGTATGTTGGTGTTTGTGCTGGAGCGAGGACCACGGCCAGTTTACCGTTGTGTTTTTTAACCTGTTTCACTCCCTTTTCCTCTCTCCCTCCCTCTGTCCCTCCCTCCTCATCTCCCTCTCCTCCACCATCTTCTGTCTTGTGCTGTGTAATTAAGAGCCAAAGAAAACCCTTCAGCCTCTCCCAGCATGCCTCCTGGTCCCGCCTCACGCTGCGCTGCTGCCGGTCTTTACACCATTTTCCATTTCTCTCCAGGAAACGTCGTCTGACTCAAACTGCACTTCGCTGCCGGAACAAAGTGTCGGAGCTTGTGGAGAATGGGTTCTTACTACGACCTGTTCCAGTGCGTGTTAGTGTTACTGTGTTTGTTGATTGCGGGAGCTTGGAGTCACCTCATTGGCTGAATTTGTCATGCGGTTCAGTGTTAGAAACAGTGATGAAGAAGGTTGCAGAAGGTCTGGTTTGTTTTGATCTTGATTGGTTAAGTCTGGACTTAAGACCGGTTAAATGTCTCGTAATATTTTCACAGACCGGCCTGTCGTTAAGTTGTGTCAGATAAATAATAAAATGAAATAAAATGAAATTTCCGCTGTTCTAAAACATATTCCTACCTAAAAAATCTTCCTACCCGAATTAACTGTGCATGCACACAACAAGGATTTCTTAAGTGCACCCAGCCTATAATTTTCTCCTACCAGACCGGTTTAAAAAGTTAGAATCTTGTATCGATGACTGTGAGTCATTTTGAGTTTATTGTTGTTGGGACCGAAAGGAAACATTATTTCTCTGCGGCCCGGCACCGATTCAGCCACGGACCAGTTCGGGTCCCCGGCCCAGTGGTTGGGGACCACTGATTTAATTCACTTTCCTCGTCTACTGACATAATTGTTTCACAGACAGAAAAAACTCTGCTGAAATGGAAGATTCTCTAACAAGGCTGTTCTTGACATTTTAAGTTGAGAAAAAACAAGTCACTCAGGGTTTGTGTTAAGCTAAAACACTAACACAACAACAACAGCCTCCGACAGGAAGTGACACGATTCCATACATCTGCACCTCAGCGTCAGCCGCTCACACAGCTGCTCTTAAAAATCCTCGCCATCTGTTTGCTACCAAGTGCAGTTAAAATTAGTTATGTCTGAACCACAGTGAGTACCAGGTGACGGGAGGTACTCTGGTGACATTTGCTGCCTGGTTCCCACCACAGCTGCCCTACTTCCTGCCTAGGTTTCACAGACACACATGTTGCACCAATTTAAGAAATAAAGAACTCGTGTCTCAGCTAATGAAAAGCTCAGTTTCCTTTAGGGACGAATGGTACAAAAGAGGAAAACGGGGGAGAGAGGTGAGGAGGTTCATTCAACCGTCGGCATCACTTCATTCATATGAGAATGGAGGCGAATGGAAAAATCGTCAAGGTCCAGGACCGGAAATACTGAGATGCAGAGACAGACTTCTCCACCGGGGGCGCTCAAAGACAACTGGAACAACAACAATGACTCTCAGGGGTCTAACAAGAGTCAGCCCACCCTGACCTCTGACTGGGTATAATAATATTTTTTGTGGTGGACAAAAACAAATCACAAGTTCAATTAGCTTTGTCTTTAGAGAATAAAGTAGAATTAAATAACTTTACTGAACATCATGCCAAAATTATATACAGTATATGCATATATACTGTATATAAATATATATGTATGTTTATGTCATATTTATACATAACAACCAAATATCAACTTAATGAGGCTATTAATTTTGGCTCTGTTTTGAGCAACTTATTAAGTATTGTTGACTTGTAAACAAAATAACCTTTGATGACAAGATTGCAACTGACAATGTAAAACCAAAAACTAGTTTATATTTCACAAAAAGATATTAACACAATACTTTATGATAAGATTTGACATTTTTAATGGGTCTCCAAACATGTACATGTGTACATATATGTATGTGTGTCTATATACATATAAACACTGTTCTGTAAAATATAAAATATTCAATTTTAAAGGTAATATTTTGTTCAGTTTTTAAATTTTAATCTAAAATTTCTGTCTTTGTCCTAGCAAAAAACCCCAATAATTAACGACCTAAATGTTCAAAATGTATTTGCCAGTTTATACAATAATGTGAGATTAATGAAAAATTATTGTAAGTAATATCATCATTATATAGAATTATATTATTAATAAATATTATTAGGTTTTTACACACAGTCTGACTAAAGAATCTTCATCTGCTCAGAATGGAGTCATTGACAGTTGACGTCTCTACAGTGGACAGTGTGTCTGTCTGTGCGTGTCTGGCACCGTCCTTATTTTTCTCTGCTGGTTCGTACAAGGTGACCAAGGTGACCCTGAGTCACAGACTGAAGTATGTGTGTGTGTGTGTGTGTGTGTTTAGGTGTGTGTTCAGTCCCAGTAATTAACACCAGCCACTAATGAAGTCCAGCTGCTCAGCAAGAGGACGAACAGGAGCCAAACTGTCTCTCCTCCTCCCTGCCTGAACTTCCTCCTCCATTCACTGACCATAACAGACAACACTGACCATCACTGACCTTCATCATCAACTATCAACCAAATGTTGATTGTATTAAAATAACTTAAACAGATAAATGAAAAAGTCTCAATATTTTCAGACTCAAACACCTTGCGGACGCAAGGTGTTTGAGTCTGAAAATACTGAGACTTTTTCATTTATCTGTTCGGGTTACTTGTGTGAGACAGATATTGAGATACTGAGACCACCACCAGTGTCTCTCTCTCTCTCACACACACACACACACGTGGCTGCAGCAGCTGTGACAGATTTGTGATGTCACGGGAGAAAATGAATTCAGAACAGTTAGTGAATTAAGCAGGGAGTTAATTGTTGCCTGGCCTCTGTTTACGGAGCGGAGAACGAAGAACAGGGAACGGAGAACGCTCCTTGTTTGTTGTCTACTGACAATTACACAGTACAGGAAGACATGTATGTGTGTGTGTGTGTGTGTGTGTGTGAGATCATCCTCATCTTCAGCAGCTGCTGCAGCCACACCTGGACGAGTCAAGTCACAAGGAGGACAAAAAAAAGAAAAAAAAAAAAACAGGGATGCACAGGTGGATTGTGGGTACAGTGCTGCTCCTACAGGCCTTGGTCACCTCCTCAATAAATAATAATTAACACACACACACACAAGAGGAGGAGAAGGTGGGGACACACAAACACCTGTTCATGCAGATACTAATGGAGACATCTGTCAAACAAAAAAGAAGAGAGACAGACAGGGAGAGAGACAGACAGCTGAGGCTGCAGCTATAGAGACGCTGGAGCATGGCATCACACACATGTGTCTTCTCTCTCTGTCTTTTTTGTCGCTGTGTCCGATTAGGTTCCCAAACAGCTTGTAATGACTTTTAATAAACAGCAGGAGGAGGAGGGGGAGAAGGAAAGATAAGGAGAAGGAGGAGCACAAAAAGTAGGAGAAGACAGTTAGGGGAGAAAAGGAGAAGGAGGAGGTAAATCATGCGAGAAGTCGATAAAATGAGTTCTCCAGGGGAACCACACATCCCCAGTCTTCTCACACAAACAAACAAACAAATGTGGTTTTCGCAGTCGTGCAGTCGATACCAGACCAGAGCAAACGAGCGACAATCAGCGACAATCACCGTCTATGAAGATGCTGGACAGAGAGACTGTGAGAAGACAGGAGTCAGCGAGAGGAGTGCTGATGAATCATCAGCTTTTCTATGGAGATTAGCCATAGAGAACAGTCATTCATCATTCTTCATCACACAGGGAACGGGAGGAGGAACAGGAACAAAAAGGAACTCTTGTTTTATTCTTAAACTGAGATTGAACAGAGTAACTGTTTTTTATAGACTGGAGAATATGAGGAAGTGAAATGCAAAAATATTCAAAACAATTTAAAAATTGTGAAATTGTACTTAAAGTTTTTTTTCTCTAAAATAACTAACAAAATAAAAATTCACTGATATAAAACTAATTTTATTTACAGGGTCTTTCGCGTTTTTTCATTCATACTTCAAAGTTGACAAAAAAAACTTAGAAACTTAAATAAGATGAGGATAATTCACAAAAAATAAAATTATTATAATAATTATTAAATTTATAAAAAAGTATAAAAAAAATCACTGATATATAACTAAGTTTTATTTACAGTTTTTTTTAAACTTCATTTTCACTATAATGAAAGTTAAAAAACTTAAATGAAGACGATGATGAAACTGCCCCTGCCCTTTCCTAGCTCCTTCATCTACATGCCATCACAGGTCCCTCTCTTCTTTCATCCTTCCTCCTCCTCCTCCTCACCCTCCGTCCAACCCTCAGAGCTCCGCTCCTCTCCTCTCCTTCTCCCTCTCTCTCGGTCCCCTGTCCCTTCATCATCGCTGCCTTCCTCCCTCCCTCTGGTGTCACAGCTCGCCGGCTCCAGGTGGTGAGGGAGGGAAGACGGAGAGAGGGATGTAAGGAAGGGTGGATACTGGGGGAGGGATGGAAGACAGAGGAGGAGGGAAATCATCTGCTTTCACACCATCATCAGCCTCAGATAAACAAGCAGCTTGGTCCTTCACACGGTCAAAAGACGGAGCCCTGAATGTTACAACGTCGGGTCATTGACGGGATAAATAATTCTTTCTATATATTTATATATATGTAGCCAATAACACACTGCTCAGTCATGTAGCACTGTCCTCCACTACAGATGTTCAGATTACATTGATTGTCCAGTCCAGTAGGTCAGGACTGGACCAAGAAACGTCAATCTCAAACGTCATCTTAAACTACTGATCAGTGTGTAACATATGGACCGTGCCCCCTACTTTGAGAACCACTGTTCTAGAAGTGTAACTGTAGTTGCCAAACTCCACAGCGTTCGCAGGACGCAGACATCTAAGGTTTGACCACCTGGGCTGTGACACAGAAGTCCACCCACACATCTAATCCTAATCCAGGCCACTCTGGAGGAGCTGAAATAATCCTCACTCACAAGTCGATCAAACAAACATCCAAACATCTGTGCCCTTTGGCCTACAGGCCATCAGAGGTCAGGCCTTTGTTTTCGGTGAGTTTAACTAAGGCTCACGGTGGACTGGTCATTAAACAACACCGTCCACAGGGGGGCGCTTAGATTCAGGTGAGTGGTCACGCTGTACCTGCCAGGCATCTGGGTGTGCATGTGTGTGAGTGGGTGGATGAGGTGGGAAGGAACATGGAACATGCAGCCAGCAGCAGCAGCAGAAGGGTCCTCAGGGTGGATGAGAGTTTGGGATGAAGTCAGTGATAGAGTATCACACTGGTCCAATATCAGAGTAATACAGTATCACAGTGGTTCAGTGCTAGTGTTTGATGTCAGTAAAACACACAAACCAGTCTTGAGAAAAGTTGGTACAATTTAACCTTCATTTACTTAGTAAATCCCAAAGAATGGCACCTTTCTTTGTCTTTTCCTTTCAGGCTTGTCCCTTCTTTCAGGTGTTGCCACAGCGAGTTAACAATTTCCATCTCCCCCTGTCCTCTGCATCCTCTACACTAACACCAACTACAGTACCCCCATGTCCTCCCTCACTGCATCCATTAATCTCCTCTTCATCTTCATCTCCTACCTGGTAGCTCCATCTCTAAGGTCATTCTTCTACTAATGTATCCACTGTCCCTCCTCTGAACATGTCCAAACCATCTCAATCTGTCTTCTNNTGTGTTGTCCCTCTAATCACCTCATTCCTGATTCTGTCCATCCTTGTCTTTCCTGAAGAGAATCTCAGCAGCATCTACAACTCCTCCACCTCCAGCTCTGTCGATTCCTAGTGTCTCTAATCCATCCATCATGGCTGGTCTCAACACTGTCCTGTAAACCTTTCCCTCCACCTTAGCTGACTCTCTTCTATCACAAATCATTCCTGACACTTTTCTTCAGTTGTTAACATCCTAGCACATATTTTTGTATCTCAGTCCTGCCTCTTTACTATAACAATTTAAAGGCAACCATGAACTGTAACCATCCAGTTGTTAGAAGTTCTAGAAGTTAGACGTCAACTGTGACTGTTTGGGAATTTCCTCTGCACTGACCCAAAAGGAAAAACGGGACAGTGAGTCCCGTGATAGAATAGAATGTTGTGCATTTTTAGAAAATATATAAAATAAATATACTGACACATAACAATGATAGATCTAACTTGTCATTTCCTGAAAGTGACACATAGCATATAAAGCATATGCTTTATTCTGCTGATTCTGCTGATTTCATTCATGGCAACCCAAACACAGGGGTATATTTTTTTTTCTTTTACTGTGTACCAACTTTTCTGGAACTTGAGTCTGTGTGAAGTTCTTCTCTGTCCACACCATGCACTGTGGCTGCTGGAGCAATCAGAGGTGGAGAAGGTCAGACCTAATATTCAGTGTATGAGTGCGTGTGGAGGATGTTGATGGACAGGCAGTGACAGCAGAGGGCAGTCTTCCTCATAATGAGAGCTGAAGAGACAGAAAGGGGGACAAACCTTGCCGACAGGTGGGCTCTTCTACGGGCCGTTCCAGTAGGCAGGTGGGGGTGGGGGGAGATCGGAGGAGAGAATGGGCAGGGTTAGTCAAACTCAGTGTGAACGTGGTGGAGGTGGGAGGGGGGGTGAGGAGGAGGAGGAGGGAGTAAGACATTAGCAGCATTAGCATGTAGTCATCCAGCAAACAAACTTTTCTGCCTCCTAGTGTTTGGACGTGAGGTCTGGGAGAGAGGTGGAGGGAGGAGAGCTACAACCTGAGCTGAGATGATGGAGAGGCAGAGAAAACTCTGGAAGTCCAACGCAGGAATACAACGGTCGGGGAGCACACAAGAGGAAAAAGTCAGCAAATGTGTGTGTGTGTGTGAGTGTGTGTATTTTTGTGAAGTATGGCGTCCTGCTGAGCCATCCTGACTGAGGTGATTAGTAAAGCATTAGTGGCTGCATGTAACACTTGGAACATGCTGTCGAGGACCTTATTTGGAAATGTGTGTGTGTGTGGAGGAGGGTTTTGTGTGTGTGTGTGTGTATGAGTGTGTGTGAAAGATGGGGACCAACTGTCGGTTCTCCTTTTATTTTGGAAAAAAAGAAAAACAACATAAACCTCCTGAACTATGGACAAACATGTCCGTTCAACAACTACTAAAATGCCTCTGTGCCTGCACACACACACACACACACACACACTGCATTTCTACACCTGTTTTTTTACATACTGAAAACACTGCTGCACATCAAAGTGAAGACACGCAATTCCATTTTTATTGCTTTTCATCGAAAGCAGTGGATGTTTGATATTAACTTATATGATGATTTTTACAACCATGTAAAAATGTAATATCTTTATTATATTTATTTGTACTAACAACTGTATTTGATGGTGACACCAGCATTTTCACGATATTTTTTAATATAGATTAATTTAATGAGCTGCAATGCTGCCACCTGGTGGCTTATACGTTCACATGCAGCCCTTTTTCTCAAAACGATTTATTTACTTTTAGAACTTCATTAATTCCTCGGGACAAGGGTGCAACTTGCTGAGCCCGGGGAGCAGTGTGTGGGGATGATAACATGCTCAGGGCACCTCAGCGGTAACGGGATTCGAACCGGGGGCCTTGCGGAACCACTAGGCCACCAACTGCCCCATTTTTTTTCCTGAAACCTCTGCTTTTATGATCAGCCCCCTTAATGATAATATTGACTGTCACATACCTGTATATTACATTAGAGCTTCTAGATCAGATTTCCTAACTGTGACAAAAAAAATAAAAAATAAAAAACCAATAAAAATCCTGACACTGATTGTTGACCCCAGGTTGAGGCTAACTCAGACAGACAAGTTGATAATTTTCTTTTGTCCCTTCAACCTTCCTGCAGGATTTCTCCTCCCCTCCTGCAGTGACTCTCCTCACTTCTTTTTCCTCCTTTCTCCCCCATCTCTGCCTGTAGAGCGGGCCACCGACCACATGGTGTTTTAATTAACTTGTGGGCCGAAGCTAGCGGGAACACACACACGGGGAGCATCGCTGCCGTCACAGGACGGAACAAGGTGAAGCTGAGAACTGGTTGTGGAATCGTGCCTTCTTTAACACTTTTACATTTATTATACTATGTAACAACATGATGTTAACAGAGGGAACCCTTAAAGAATCTGCTGTTAGAGATTTTCTACTGCATTCATGTCAAAATAAAAGTCTTATTTAATGACGTTTAAAAAAAAAAAACATAAATAAGCACCAGCCATTGGTCTGTTGCTACGTTTCACACTGTTCTAATAAATGGTTCCACATTGGGATTTTCACTCACATTCACACATATGATCAGAGACTGAAAACACACACACACAGTGAGAACCAACAAACTCTGGACAAAGATCAGGAACCAAACCAGAAAACAGCTGACCTTTATGCTGTAAGGCAGGCGAAACAACCACTTTGTCCACTGCGTCCACTTCTCCTTAGTACAACTGCCTATATTTATATATACATATGAATATGAGACTTTTTATGAGTAAGTTGTAAGAGTAGGAGGGCACTGAGATCATATGCCGATATTAAAATCACACATATATATTTATAAAGTCTGAATATACAGAACATATACATTTAAATATATATGCATATATGTACATATGTGTATATACTGTATGTATATATATTCATATATATAGACATATCTGTATATATAAATACATATGTATGTACGTATATATATATACACACATATGTATAAATACATATATGTATATATACATATATATATCTGTGTGTGTCATATCTGCATATGAACCCAGTGCCTCCCTATTTTTACAACTTACTCATAAAAAGTCTGATATTGGAGTAATTAGGACGTTCACTCACAGGGAATACTCCCGTCTCTGAAGAAGAATTACAAAGAAAATATATCTGTTATTATCATTCTTATTTCACACTCGTAAATTTCCCGCAGCAAATTGGTTTGTCTTTCATCGACTGCAGTCCAGTAAACAACGACTTATAAAAAGGTTAAAAAAATCTTTAGATGAAACACAACAACGTGCACGAAAAAAACCCCAAAAAAAAACAAAGAAAATCTCAAACAAGCCTGTGCCACAGAATGACACTAGACCGTAAGTTCTCTTCAATGTTCTTCTGAAACACCAAAAACAAAAACCTCTCAGGGATCAATAAGAATTTTCTTTTATACAAATGTCAGAAGTAACTCTAAAAGAGGGGTTGGTGTTGGCTGAGGAGGATTATCTGGAAATGTAATAATAGGTCGTGGGCAACCTCTTAAAAATAATCTGCCTAATTCCATAATTAATCCTGGCTACGTTTTCACACAATTAGCACGTTAATTAACCCAAAAGTGCCACAGCTCTGTGTGTGTGTGTGTATGAGTGTGTGAACAGTCAGGGAAGGAGGGAGCATGAGGAGGAGACAGAAAAGTGATGACAGCACTGACGGTCAGGATGGTTTTCAGACCGAGAGCCGGTGAAGGTGAAGAGGAGGAAGACAGCAAAAAGCGGCTGAAGGGTTAGCAGCTGACAGGAGAAGGTCGGTGGAGAAGGAGGAGCAGCCAGAGGAAGAGGTGAAGGAGAAGGAGTGATGGAAGTACAGAAGTTTGTGTGTGTTCCTGAGTGTTGACAGGAAGTGTGTGTGAAAGTTAGTCCAGCTGTACTTTAGTTTCACTCCTCTTCTTCTTCTCCTTCTTAAATCCTCCAGGCAGCACTAACACTCTCAGAGCACTCTACCAAACACACAGCACATCGGTGACTCTGGGATCACCTGTCAGGTCTGGAGAGGTGCCGTGGGTGGGTGAAGGTGGAGAACTTTTTGAGGTGTTCTTGAGAAACTTTCCACCGACCTGAGCTGTTGGACTGAACTGAATGAATGGACCACATTAATCCCACAGTGAGGGTGGCTGCAGGAGGAGGAAAAGTGTGTATGTGTGTTTATTTTGCTGGTACAGACATACTTGATCATCACACCTGGTCCTCACTGAGTGAAGTTTTAAGACTGAAAGTTTAGTATGGAGTTAGGATAAGATATGGAGACATATTAAAGCCTACATTAGGTTTTATTTCAAGACAGAGTCCATGAACATGTGAATGAAAGGGAGGACAGTGGAATGGTGAGGTTACAAGGAACAGAAGAGGAGAAGGTGGAGGAGTTTAGGTACTGTGGATCAACTGTCCAGAGCAGTGGAGACTGTGGAAGAGAGGAGAAGAATAGAGTGGAGACAGGATGGAAGAACTGGAGAAAGGAGTCAGGAGTGATCTGGGATAGAAGAGAGTCAGCTAAGGTGGAGGGACAGTGGAGGGACCAGACATGATGGATGGATTAGAGACACTAGGAATAGGTAGAAGACAGGAGACAGAGCTGGAGGTGGAAGAGTTAAAGATGCTGAGGTTCTCTTCAGGAGAGACAAGGATGGACAGAATCAGGAATGAGGTGATTAGAGGGACAACACAGACAGGAAGTTTTGGAGAAAAAGCCAGTCCAGAGGAGGGACAGTGGATACATTGGTAGAAGAAGGATCCTAGAGATGGAGCTGCCAGGTAGGAGACAAAGAGGAGATTGATGGATGCAGTGAGGACTTGGAGGTAGTTGGGGTTAGAGTTAATGATACAGAGGACAGGGTGGAGATGGAAATTGGTGACGCACTGTGGCAACCCCTGAAAAAAGGGACAAGCCGATAAGGAAAAGAAGAAGACGAACAGAGCGCAGACCGATGTTTGTCACATGACCTGAAGCCATCAGACCTACTGATGCTTTGAGGTGAGTCACATCACCACAACAGAGCAGAACAACAGAAACAACACAACAACTGAGTCGACCCTCACTAAACAAGATGGACGTGGATCTGGACAAGAGAGAACGTCTGTCTGAGAACATTTTGACCGAACCTGCGTCTCTGATTTCAATACATGCAGGTGGAGGTGACCAGTCAGCAGCTGACTCGTGTGTGTGTGTGTGTGTGTGTGTGTGTGTTGACACAGCAGCATCGTCAGAAACAGAGTCACAGTGAAGGGCCACACACTCATTCACAGACAGACAGACAGACAGACAGACAGACACAGACAGAGGAGAAGCTGTGGAGGACTCACCGATCATGTGGTTGGCCACGTGGATCTGGATTTCTCTCTCTGTCTCAAAAGTCATTTGACATTTGATGCATTGGTACGTCTTCTTCTGTAGGAGAAAAACAAATAAAAACATTCAGTCACTCTCACTACGGTATGTTGGAAACTACAGTGGTGAAAATATAATTCAATGTTGTTGATTTTATATTTAATAAAGAAAAGAAATAAGAAAGACGAGGAGAAAGAGGGGTGGAGAGACATAGACACAAAGGGAGAGAGAGAGTGAGGCAGAGCAGCTCAGTGTCTGTTTGTTCATTCCCAGCACACAGTGATCACTGATGCACAAACACATACAAAATACACAGAGGTTCTACTTCCACGTTCACACTGCTGCTTCAGAGAGGGAGAGCTGGAGGGAGCGAGAGACACAGAGAGGGAGTGGGACAAAGAGAGAGAGAGAGAAAGATTCTACTTTGTCTTCTTTGTGCTGTTAGACTAAGCAGAAACAAAGGTGCAGGTAAGACACAGAGTCCCAGGAAACACACACACACACACACACACACACACACAGAGTCCCGGGGAGTCTGACTGTCAATATCAAGTAGAGCGAACAGCTCCCACAATGCCTCAGCACGGCCTAGTCGCACAACACAGTCGGGAACATACTGACACACACACACACACACACACACACACAGAAGTGCACAAGCAAAGCTGCGTAAGATATACACACAAACAGACACATGGGTGGGCAACAATTCCCCTCACCCCAGACCTGGGCAAAATATGGGCCGTGGCCCAAAAGTGGTTCATTTAGCATTTTAATTCAGCTCGTAAAACCTGTATAAATTATACCAGTGTTCCCCAACCTTTCTTGGGCCACGGACCGGTTAAATGTCTCTTGTTGTGGCAGATAAATACTCCTTAATAAATATCTTCCTACCTATAAAATCTTCCTACCCAAATAAACTGTGCAAGGGCACAACAGTGATTTCTCTAGGTATAAAAAGTTAAATTCTTGTATCAATGACTCAGATGAGGCCAAAAGAAAACATTATTTCTCTGCGGCCCGGCACCAATTCACCCACGGACCGCTAACGGTCCCCAGCCCAGAGGTTGGAGACCACTGAATTACACTATTTATTAATATCAGTGGGCCAATATTATTGGCTGATAATAACCTGACATACGTAAGATCAATATCAGTTTTTTATCTGATAATGAAATTCCAATTATTTTAGGAACAATTGTGGCAAATCTAAATTTTTGCTGATGCTTCTTCCAATAAGTAATTTATATTTAGTTTGGGTTGTGGTAATGGTCCCTCTCCAACTCCTCCTCCTGATTCACCTTGGGGGCCAGGGGGTTCTCAGCCTTCTTCCCCCCCACGCTGGTCTCCGGGCTGACCTCTGGATGATCCATCTGGACGTGGCTCTCCAGGTCCTCCAGGGTTTCAAACTTCACCCCACACTCTGGACACCGCAGCCCAGTCAGGACCTTCTCTCCCGGCCCGTCAGCGGGCGTAGCCGCACCTCCCTGGTTGGGACTCTGACCGTTGGTGCCCCTGATGGGAGGAAAATGATCAGTTTCTCTACATTTACGGAGCAATAATATGTGACCCACGTGAAAAACTTCAAAAGTGGGCCGCAGCTGACACAGACCGGACTCGTACCTGCTCATACAGACGGCACACAGTCCATAGGGCAGACCGTTGACGTCCAGCTTCACCAGGTCCCCTTTGTTCTTGAACTCCTTCAGACAGAAGGCACACTTGTACAGCTTGTGCTGCTGCAGCTGCCCGTTTGGGGACGAGGACGTCGAGCCCGGTCCCCCGCCTGGCGCCGACCCTCCTCCATTACCGCCTGCTCCCACAGCTCCTCCCAAAGCGGAACCGCTGGAGAGCTTCTGCATGTGGAAGGTGCCGTGGATCTTCAGCTCCAGGGTAGAGGTGACGGTTTGCATACAGACCACACAACGAAAGCCCGTGAGGGAGTTCCTGAGGTCGGGGTGCATCTGACAGTGCTCGATGAACTCCTCTTCACTCTGGAGCGGCATCTTACAGATCCGACAGGTCCCTGTGTCCAGGCTTTTACTGTGGGTGACCTGGAGACCAGAGGTGGACAGGACTCAAGCACAATGTTGACTACAAAATTAGGGATGTCCGATAATATAAGTTGACCAATATTAGCACAGTTATTTAATCAGTCTGTAAGAATTATTATTGGTTTTCTTTCCAATAACAAATCTCTGATAACTGAATGTCTGGGTTTTGACAATAGACATGTGACATGTAAACTGATTTGGGGAAAAAATGGCTGTGTATGACAGTCCGTAGATGGCAGCATTGCAGCTTTTTTAATAATTCTAATAATCTACAGTATCCAGTAATACATTTTACCAGATGATCACTAGTATTTTAATTCAGAGAAATGTTGGGGGTTAAAATAAACTTTTGTACTCTAGGGCAGTGTTTCCCGACCATTTTCACGCCACACACTGGTTAAATGTTTGTACTATGTTCACGGACCGTTGCGTTGTGCCAGATAAATAGCCCCTGAAAAAATTTAATTCCCGATGTTCTGGAATCTTCCTACAATAATTGTGCATGGAAACAACAAGGATTTCTCAAGTGCACAGCCTATAACTTTCTCCAACCAGACTGGTATAAAAAGTCAGAGTCTTGTATCAATGACTCTGAGTTTATTGTTGTTGTCTTCACTGGAAAATATTTCCTAATCAAATATAGTTGCATTATTGATGATGGAATCCTAGCCATTCTATTGGTCAGTTCTTTTGTTGATATGGGTATGGATCAAGTGGAAGGAATAGACAGATGGGACCAAAAGGAAACATTATTTCTCAGCGGCCCGACACCAATTCACCCACGGAATAGTAAAGGCCACCATTACCCAGCCACACTGCTATGGTTTGTGCCGGAATTTGGGACAATATTTACAAAAGGTTATTACTGGAAGTCATTACAAAAATTCATGGGAGGCGAAGAATCTTTAGGGAACAACCAAAACCCACCTTGTGTTCAGTGAGGGTTAATAAGGAGGGGAACCGTTCTCCGCATATAGGGCACATGTAGTGTTTTGCGGGTCCTCGATGCGTCTGAGCGTGCTCACGAAGCCCGTTCTCAGAGAAGAATGTCCTGGAACAAACATTGCATTTGTGGTTGCCCTTGATGAAGTCGGCCTTCTTCTTGCGGGAACCTGGTTAAGAGTAAACAAGTTAAAATCCGTCACTGAGTTAACCACACTGACCCGCTCAACCTCAACTGAGACTGGTACCTGCATCGTCCTCTCCTGGTCGAATGTTGTGGTCCCGCAGTCGGTGGTTCTGCAGCAGTGACTCCATGGTGTAGGCCGCTCCGCAGATGTCACAGGCGTACATGGGCTCGGCGTTGTCCAGCTCCTCCTCCCCGCCGCTTGCCTCGTGGCTGTTGGCTGCATCTCCGCCCTGGCTCGACCCTCCACCCACAACTCCGGCCTTCAGCACCATGTTCTGCAGGTCGGCCTGCTCTGCTGCGGCCACTGTGACGCGTTCCACACCTACAGCTCCGTTACCGCTGCTGACCCCGGCCCGTTTGGACGACTGGGCCAGACCGTTGGGCGTCCCATTCTGGCTGCCGCTGCTCCCCGTTCCTCCGCCTCCGCCGCCGTTGCCTGTGATGTTGGCTCCATCAAAAATGCAGTGCTTCTCCCGCAGATGGCGCTCTAACAGTGAGATGGCATGGAAAGCCTTGCCACAGAAGCGACAGGTGAACTTCTTACTGTGAGTGGTGATGTGACACTGGAGTTCCACTTCTGTCCCAAACGTCTCTCCACAAAAGATGCACTTCCTGGGCTTAAGACCTGGGAGAGCAGTAGGATGGAACAAAAATCGAAAAAAAAAATTATGTCAATAAATACACATATACATACATACATATATACATATACACGCTTCTTCTGCTCCTTTTGGCTTGTGCCTATTTCAGGGGTGACCACAGCAAGTCAACAATTTCCATCTCCCCCTGTCCTCTCCATCTTCTACTCTGACTCCAACTACCTCCATGTCCTCCCTCACTGCATCCATCAATCTCCTCTTTGCCTCCTACCTGGTAGCTCCAT
>JAFBJS010003109.1:262608-282663 GCA_016785265.1 Paraplagusia blochii
TCCAAACCATCTCAATCTGTCTTCTCTAGCTTTTTCTCTAAACCTTCCTGTCTGTGTTGTCCCTCTAATCACTTCATTCCTGATCCTGTCCATCCTTGTCTCTCCTAAGGAGAACCTCATCATCTTTAACTCCTCCACCTTTAGCTCTGCCTCCTGTCTTCTACCAATTCCTAGTGTCTCTAAACCATCCAACATGGCTTCTATATACATACAGACACTCATAATGACATACACAATATAAATATTGATTTAAAAACAGTATATAGTAAAATAGTAGCAAAATATCCTGCAATATAGTGAATTTCTCACAAGATTGGTATTTAAAAAGATATATAATATATATTACCTGCTCCCATTCCCCCGGGAAGACCCGTCCTTTGACCCAGGTGGTTGTGCTTGACATGGAGCTGGAGATCGCTCTCCTTCCTGAAGTCCCAGGCACAGGCTGTGCATCGAAAAAGCTTCTTCTCGTTGCTGTGTTTCACTGCCAGATGAACCTGAAGGAAAAAACAACTATGTTTTCTGACCAGAACCGAGTGGAGAAGTTCACCAGGGTCGGGCTCTTCTCATGACACAAGAAGACAGGGTCCTGGTCAGATGATCTCAGAAGACTACACTGATGGACGCGAACCTGAGGTCAATAGAGATAGAACTGGCCTCTGCAGACTGGCACGTTCACTTCTGCTGTACAACCTCAGTGGACACAGTCCAGAGTTTGAACACAACTTAAAACAGTAGTATAGCTTCAGGGAACTGATGGTTCTGACAGAAGAGAGTTGAAACATCTCATACAGGAGGAGACTCCTCTGGAGATCTGCGCCTCCATTGATATTATTTGAACTCACCTGGATGGAGACCTTGGAGTCGAAGACCTCTTGGCAGAGCGTGCAGTGGTACAGGACAAACGTGTGCATGTCCAGCAGATGTTTCTGCAGGTCGTCCACTGAGGAGAACTGTTTGTCGCAGCTCTCGCAGACGTACTGCGTGGAGGTGGTGGTGTAGTGCACCGTCAGGTGTTGAAGCAGCGCCTCCTGGGATTCAAAGTCTTCCTTGTTGCACTGCGGGCAGGACTGACGCCGTAGCAGCATCTCCAGGTGCGACTTGAGGTGGACCTGGAAACCCTCGAAGGTGGAGAACCGCAGGTCGCACTGGTTGCAGGGGTAGTCGCCGTTGCTGCCCAAGGAGGGGGTCGAGTCACCCCCCAGTCTATGGCGTTTCGGGGAGGAGATCTCAACATCGGAGGAGGCGGGACTTAGGTCTGCCATTTTGGCTTGACGCTTGTTGTTGGCCAATGGGATGTTCTTGTGATTCTCCTTGATGTGTTTGGTGAGTTTGAGGAGGGAGCCAAAGATGGGGGAGTTGGTGCAGTAGGGACAGGAGTAAACCTGGGACAGGAGACATTGGAGTGAATGTTTTTACATGATGTCACAAAAGGCATGAACTTTCTGTTCTAACAGCAGAGTAATTGAAATAAATAAATTAAAAAAAGAACAAACTCATAGACTTGACGTTAAGTTGTGGCAGATAAAATACCCCTTGATAAAATGTATTTTCCAATGTTCTGAACCTTTTTCCTACCTATAAAATCTTCCTAGAATCTTGTATCGATGACTCTGCGTCATTTTGAGTTTATTGTTGTTGTCTTCACTGAGAAAATATTTCCTAATCAAATATAGTTGCATTATTGGTGATGGAATCCTAGCCATCCTATTGGTCAGTTCTTTTGTTGATATGGGTATGGATCAAGTGGAAGTAATAGACAGATGTGGACAAAAGGAAACATTATTTCTTTGCGGCCCGACATCGGTCCCCGACCCAGTGGTTTGGAACCAATTCACACAAGTGACCTGTTATTCAAGTAACATGACGACTTGTTTGCAGGCATTGACTGAGGAAGTCAGTCAGATGAGCACAGACCATGGATTAGAGTCAAACCCCAAACCCTGTTAGTTCAGCCTCGTCCACACAATGGGACACCGTGCCACACTCATCCCTGTGTGTGTGTGTGTTATTGAAATAAAATTTGTGACTAATTCTTCACAGACCTCCATGAAGGACTGAGACGCAGCCTGCAGCACAGGAGACTCCAGTTTAGTCACAGCTCCTCCAGAAGCTGCGCCGCCCCCTGAGACGGAGGTGCAGTGTGTCTGCTGGATGTGTTCAGTCAGTGACGATTCTGTCAGAAATCCCATGGAGCACTGGTTGCAGAAGAAGGCGTGGTTTCCCTCTGAATGGAAGAGGAAAGTCAAAAGATATAATTCCTAATATGATTATTCCAGTTTGAGGAACATCAGTACTCTGTGTCCTCTCCTGGTCTTGAGTCTAAGGGTTTTTTGAGTTTTCCGGACCTGAATGTTTTTTCGGAGGACCGGAAAACTCTGAAGGAAACTTTTAGTAAGAAAAAACTCTTTTCTTTTTCTTTTCTAATGTTGGTAGAGATTGCATAAAATCCCTCAACCTTATTGTGGAATCTTATAAAATAATCAGGTGAGACTGTATGTACAGTAAGACCTCTCATTCCCCTATGCACCCAGATGAGCACAGTTTGGTTAATCAAGTCACTCCTTATCCTTAGAATCCCATAATATCATTCACTGATGGAACGACAGAAGAACCTCAATAGAGCGAGAACAGACTGTATCAAAATACAAGAGTGATTAAAGGTTAGAACCACAAACTGTGGTAAAACTCAGCTTCTATGGTGGGTATTCAAGTTCTCCTGGTCCTGGTTTCACTGACCACCAAACTGACCTAATGTTGTGGATCCAGCCACGATGCCCCCGGGCAGACAGTGGGACACTCTGATGTGCTCCTGCAGGGAGTTGATGTCTCCAAACATGTCTGGGCAGTAGTTGCAGTGAAAAGCTGTGACGTTGGTGAACTGCAGAAGAGGAAACGCTGCCGTGGCTGCGGCCGCTGTGCCCGCGTTGCCCCCGCTGGCGCGGTGAGCCTTTCGCACGTGTTCGTTGAGGTTGTAGAGCGTGGGCAGCGTCTCCAGGCAGAGCTGGCAGGTGTGGCTCTGCTGAGGTTTATCAGCATGGATGGTCTTCAGATGGATCTCCAGCACGGCCAGACTGTGGAAGTCTCTCTTCGAACAGTAGGGGCAGGAGTACGTGACCTTACTCCAATGACCTCCTCCACCTGCCAGGAAAAAAAACTGCATCTTTACAGACAGGATTCAACAAGAAAAAAATACCAACCCATCACACTGATCTTTTCTACCTCCACCATGATGACTCAGGCTGATGGCCACGTCCTCCCCACCGTCCGTGCCTCTCCTCCTGCCCCGCTCGCTGCCCTGGTTGGGCTTTAAGGTGGAGTCAGGTGTGGAACCTCTCTCCAGGCTGGCACTGGAATCTGGTGTGGCCGAGCTCATGGATGCCACGCTGCCCAGCGCAGGGTCGGGGCTGGCCGCGCTGTGATTGGAGGAGTCCGGCTGACGATGGCTGTCCAGGTGACAGTAGACGTCCTCCACTGAGGGGAATTGTTCGGAGCAGACCGGACATCTGCAGGAACATAGATCAAAACATTCATCACACATTTGGTTCCAGTTCTGTGGGGTAAAAACAGATAAATCCAGTACTTGTGTTTTCGGTTGGCGTGTTGCGTCTCAATGTGCGTGAGCAGCGAGGCTTCGTCCAGGAAAATCTCTGGACAGTGGATGCACTGCAGATCTGCACGGTCTGACAGCTGGGGGTGTCTGGTCAGGACGTGTTTTTCAAGCTCGTCTGTCTGGCTGAACGTCTCCTCGCAGTAGTCACACATATACAGGTCCTGCTCCAGGTCACCGTCTCCTCCTGCTCCACCTTTCTTCCCTCCGTCCCGCTCACTTCTCAGTGCGAGGTGTTCACGGTTTTTGCGGTGAGCCTGAAATGATGAGGCAACGGTTAGAAATTTCATCTTCGTCTACCAAAAATGATCATCAGTAATTAATCAATAAAAATTAAACGGTGGATTATTAACTGTTTACCTGCATGTGACTCTGGAGAGAGGAGGTGGAGGAGAAGCCACGTTTACACACGCTGCACTTGAAAGGTTTACTGGAGCTAAAGACAGACAGGTGTAAGACAGGTACAAATCAGTCTCTGACATTCTAGGCCTACAGTGGAGTTTTAATCAGAAAAACAATCTGGGGACAGAGACCTGTGGGTCTTGAGGTGGATCTTCAAGTGATCGGAGCGAGAGAACGCAGCTTCACACTCCTGACAGCTGTACTTTTTGTCTCCTGTGTCGCACAAATAACAGAGAGGAATGTTACAAGTCGGTTCTGTTGATATGAGTGACTATGGAATCGACATATTAAGTCCCTGGCAGGAACATTTGCATTAAAAAGTCATTTAACAGTCTATTTATCTACAAGAGCTGGGTCATTAATATATAGCTTGGACACTGCTAATATTCACACTACATCAGAATAGTTTCCTCTGAAAGTGACATAGTGTACAAGGACAATAAGACAGAATGTCCCTCAACCAGGGGTCTCAAACTCTATCATTTCACTGAAGGGTCACGTCAGCTTTCAATGTTCAATACAAGAGAAAAAAATGACTAAAAAATCAGTTTCCCATAGATTCTGTGTAATACATTACTGAACCAGAAGGAGACTGTGGATCTGGGTTTTGAGAACTATAGGATTTACCATAGTTGCCACAGTGAATCCTCCTTCTCCATCTCCCACTGTTCTCTCCATCCTCTACTCCAACTAGCTCCATGTCCTCCCTCACTGCATCCATCAATCTCCTCTTTGTCTCCTACCTGGTAGCTCCATCTCTAGGATAATTCTTCTACCAATGTATCCATTGTCCCTCCTCTGAACATGTCAAATCCATCTTAATCTGTCTTCTCTAGCTGTTTCTCCAAACCTTCTTGTCCTTTCACATCTAGGTGGGGGCCGCAAAATATCATTCAATGAGCCACAGATGGCCCACGGGCCGCGAGTTTGAGACCCCTTGTTTAAACATTGGAATCATTGTTGATTTTTTTTTTTGCACCAACCTGTGTGCAGTTTGACATGACGGTCTCTGCTCCTCTTGTGTTTGAACAGGCGGCTGCAGAAGGTGCACTTGAACGGCAGCTTGTCACTGTGGATTTGTTCGTGACGCTTTAGGTAACTCAGACGACTGGAGCAGGGAGGGAGATGAGGGTGAGGCAGGGAGTGGGGGGGAGGACAGAAATGACAATCTTACTGACAGTGTTCAATCAGATGTGTTACAGCCCATTTGTTACCAAATTAATTATTGGAGTGATTATTGACTTCCTTATTCCCTCCTGTCGCTGATGTGCTGCTCTGTCATTTTTACTTCTGTTTTCAACGTCACGATCCAAATTAGAGCCGACGTGGCTGTGGTTGGAGTAATTGAGGAAACTGTGAAAAATGTTTCTGTGGTGAATGTGACAGCTGTTCTTAAAGTGGGTCTGGAGTTCGTCCCCGAAGACGCTGGTGAGAAATGTATTCACCTCGTTTCTCTTACTGTTTGCCTTAGCGGCTGGTGTTACCATGGTAATAATGAGAGTGTAGCCTATTCATGTTCTTGTTGATATTCATGGTGGGGACGCAGGAACGCAACACAGGCCCCAGCCACACTTTTCATTGAAAGATACACGTGAATTCAGCTCCGCCTGCACCTGCTGCAGCAGGAGAATCAGGTCCAAATCTTCTACTAGCTGCAGGTTCTGAATGAAAATAGAATTGGACCTCCATCCCGAGTCTCATCTAAAAATCAAGCTCTGAGCCGGACTGAAACGGCAACATTCTCTGCGACTGTGTGACAGTTGACCATCCTGGCCCCAGGTTTGATACCTGAAGGACTTGTCACAGAACTGGCAGGGGTAGGGCAGACCTGCGCCTCCTTCCTCCTCCCCGCCGGTGGCCATGCCGAGGTCGCAGCAACCATCAGGCATCTGTGAGGGAGATGCTACGTCCTTACTGGAGGGTGAGGAAGGAACCCAGGACAAGCCTGCAGGGTCGTCATCACCATCTGGAAAACATGGGAAAATATGGACTGTTAGTTTAGTTTAGTTTGAAACTGGGTTTCCCAAGGGGTGGATAGCGGCCCAACTCTGGCACAGCAGCGCGTTAAGTGAATTGCTTCCCTGATGTAATGGTTAGGAAAGTAAATTTGTGTCCAAAAGGGTTCCAAAAAGTGTCACACAGAGCACCAATAAAAATATAAGCATTTGCAGAACTCCAAAGCAACAGGGCTTCATGGTCTGCTGTTATCTGATTGGTCAGTTCATGTGAGTAGAACAAAGTGTTTAGATGTCCTAGCGGTTAAGGAAGCAGACTTGGTCGCCAAGGCTTCAGGTTTTAATCCACCAGTTGCTCGGTTGTCTCTAAAGTGCTCTGATTACAGCACCGTCCCGACCCACATAACTTCCAGAGGCTCGCCATCTACAGGACGGCAGACAGTATGGAGCAGTGTGTTTTGGGTGTCACTCTGAGGTAGTAATGGATGTAATGAATTGTCTATGGATTAGGAGTGTCAGGATGTTTCCTAAGTATGATTGATTCTTAGCAAATATGATGATTATTCATTAATACTTGGAACAATATTTATAATTTACAAGTCTTATTTTTAACACTGTTGTGAGGAAGCGCTACAAGTCTCAGCATCTGTTGTGGACCATTTGCCAAAGGAAAAAAAAAACAAAAAGAAAAACAGAAATATAAAATAAACACAGACAAAATGCTATTTATTTTTCTAAAAACGCAGCTGCTGCAGGAAAACAGAGGCCGACAGGCAAACTGGAGGTAAAACCAGGAGCGGCGCAGTGATTAAGAAGTCGCATCCTTCTTAGAAGCCGATATGGGAGGAAGGAGAGAAAGGTACCCCCACCCAGCCCCACGACTCCTCCCCCTGGGAGTTCAAATGAGGGAAAAACAGATATAAACATAAAAATAAACACATTTATCCTGCTTACACACACACATTGAAAGAGGGGAGGAAAAACGAGAGAGCCAGAGACAAAGAAAGAAATGAACATGGAGATGGAAGGAGGGGATGAGGTGGTAAGGAGGTGGTGGTGGTTGGGGGGGGAGACAGCAGCAGCATCATCTAAATAGAAAGCTCCAAGAACTATGTATCCCCACTGGAGCCCAGAAATAAGGACACAGTGTATTTTCTCTCCCTTCATCCTCCCTCTGCAGCCATCTCTCCCTCCATCCCTCACCTCCCCTCCCCTCCCTTGCCCCTCCCCGGGGGACCGTAGATCCTCCTCATCATATTTTCATTAGGGTCCTGGCAGATTGAAACGTCGGAAAAACCGATTAAGCGACGTGGAGAGCGGAGAGATGGCGATATTCTCTGCTATAATCTGTCAGACATAGAAGATTATTCATTGCTCTTTTTCCTCCATAACTCCTCCTCCCTCCCCTGATCTGCCCCCTGCACCCCCCTCCTCACTGTGTAGTGGGGCACAGAGGCGGGAGAAAGGCCACGACTCCTTTAATAGACACTTCAGAAAGGATTCAGTGTGACAAAGGAGTCGTCTGGATGTCGGTGCCGTCTGCGTGTGGAGCGGCGCGGTGAGGAATTCTGAGCCTCTGCGAAAAAAGAGGAGTGAAGAAATGTGGAAGGGAGCGGGGAGAATGGGGAGTCAGGGAGGCCTTCAACACTAATATTTGATGTCTGTATTAGTAGTTGGATTCCTGACAGCCTAAAAGTTCATACCAACCACCTGTTCAGCTCCTGACTCCACAGGGAACGAAGGTCAGGAAAGAAAAATATATTCCAATCAATTCACTTTATGCCGATGTTGTACGAACACTTTCTGAGTCCAATATCAAGCCATACTTTTAAATGCTATACGACACCTGGTAATATTTATTTATTTATCCCTTTGAACCATAGTATGAGATGTTGGCACCACCTATAGTCAAAAAGCAGTAATGCTGCCATCTTTCCCCAAAACTCTTTCTTCTTCCTTTCCTTTTGGCTTATTCCTTTTTCCAGGGGTTGACACAGCGAGTCAACAATTTCCATCTCCCTCTGTCCTCTGTAACTCCTACTCTGACACCAACTACCTCCATGTCCTCCCTCACTGCATCCATCAATCTCCTCTCTGTCTCCTACCTGGTAGCTCCATCTCTAGGATCTGTCTCTTCAAGAATTCAGCTCTCCTTTCTTTTCAAACTGCACCCGGGGGTGACATAACGGTTCTGCGACCAAAAGCTCCGGTCACTTTATGAGGACGTCTGTGATGAGGGCAAACAGCTGAGGAACTGGACTCAGGGTGAGTATCAGTGAGACGGAACCAGCTGTTCAGAGGAACAGTGGACCTCACTGGTCCAGAGTTTAAATGTGGAATTTTTCAAACGACTGTATCAGAAAAGAAACCATGAGAGTCTTTATTTAAAAAAAAGATAAATAAGCCAAGTTTGACAACAACAAAAACAGAATTAATGAAAACTTAAAAACAGGAATGGGAGATAATTTCGATCAAACTTCAGAATGAACATGAAATGTTTAAGAATTCTTTACTCAATATTCATCAATTGGGCCAAAATGACCCTGCAGTGAGCTTGTTTTGGTCCGGTGTAATCTACATGGTCCAGTTTTTTTATGATGGTCTTGTCCCTTTTCAGGGGGTTCCATAGTAAATCTTTTTTTTTCCATCTGTATCTTCCACTCTAACTCCAACATGCCGTCCCTAACTTCATCCACCAATCTCCTCTTTGTCTCCTAGATGGTAGGATCATTCTTCAAACAATGTATCCACTGTTCCTCCTCTGAACATGTCCAAACCATCTCAATCTGTCCTCTCTAGCTTTTTCTCCAAACCTTCCTGTCTGTGTTGTCCCTCTAATCACCTCATTCCTGATCCTGTCCATCATTGTCTCTCCTAAAGAGAACGGCAGCATCTTTAACTCCTCCACCTCCAGCTCTGTCTCCTGTCATTCCTAGTGTCTCTAATCCATCCATCATGGCTGATCTCACCGATGTCCTTTAAACCTCTTCCTTCACCTTAGTTGACTCTGTCCTAAACATTGTCTACAGTATGAATCAAATAAAACACAGTCCTCATTCAATCACAGAAGACAATGTCATGATGGAACACATGTACCAGGACCAGGACCAAGACCAGTGATCGGTATAATCACTCTTGTCTCACCAGCCTGAGTGAGACACACGTCACTTCATGTCAAAAAGAAGCAAATCAGCAGAAAAGTAAACAGAACAAGACTATTATTCAGTCAAAGCAAGAGGGAGAAGTCGCTCTTTGAGGAAGGTGGGGTGTGGGTGGGGGGATGCCGTGGGGGGGTTGTTGAGAAAGAAGGGGTGGAGAGATTAGCGTCATTAAAGAGCCCTAATCCTCTGATGAGCGTGGCTGGCGCTAAAATGGAGGATCACACGGCTTTTTAACGGCGCCTTTGTCAGTCGGCCGCGAGGGGACCTGGCAAGACAAGGCCGAGTGGCAAACTGGGAGAATCTGGGGGACGGGGTGAGGAGGAGGGGGGAGGCGAAGAAAATTTCAATGAAAAGTTAAATTAGAGAAGAATCCTCCAGAGGAGAGGAGATGAGGAGCATGGATGGTTTAGGGAGAGTGGGGAGGAAGGAGAGAGGAAGGGAGGAATGAAATAAAAAGAAATCACAAGTGGAAGAAAAAGAAGTTGACGAACGGGCGAACGCCAACGCACGCTGCTCCACCGCGTCTCCTCCAAATGAAGGAGAGGAACAGAGCAGCGTTACAGCCAGGCCAGGACACCGCCGCTCTTCATCTTCACTTCTCCTCTTTTAAACCACCCAACCCTCCGTACTTCCTCCTCCTGTCCTCAGCAGTCACCCTTCGCTTCTGTCTTCATCTTTTTCTCCTCCACCACCCGCTCCGTCACCCCTCCGTCAGCTTTCATGTACATTCTCATTATACCGCCAACATGCCTCACTCTGTGCCTCCCACCGTCTCTCCCCCTGCTGATGTTGGCCTTCACCCCTGTGTCCAGGCCTGGACGGGACAGAGGGAGGGAGGGGAGGAGTTCCAGATGGACAGACTCTGAACTCCAGAGGAGAGGGGTGAGATGGAGTGATGAAAGGGAGGAGGACGGAGGAGAGCGAGAGAGCCCAGGGGTCGGCACGATGGAACAGAAAAGGCAAAAAGGACAGAAATGGACCTCCTCAGTCCGACCTGAAACAATGGACACACATGCAAATAACACACATAAACGCGCACACACACACACACTCTTCTCTCTCTCCCACTGCAGGTTCCTCTAATAGGCCAGACAGTGTGGCAACGTGTGGAGGCTGCAGCCTTGGTTCTGGGCTCTGAAGAAGAGACACACACATGCCGACAGAACTCCTCATCCTCCAGAATCAAAGCAAGTAAGATACACAATTATTGAAAAAAAAAAAACTATAACCAAACCTGCTCTACTTTTACTAAAGTCATTGAAACATAACCCTGGTGTCAGTGGTGAGCCGACAGGGCCAGCAAAGCCTTCTCTGCTGGCCTTAACATACTCAGAAAAACAAAGACATTATATTATAAAAAGATCTTTTAACATTTAAAAGAAATTTGCCAGGGCCTTCAGGATCAAAAGTGAGGGCTCCGCCCACTGTTAGTGCATGGACACAGCCTGTTCAGTTTACAGCGTTCAGACCAATCTCACGAGATTGTGACCACAGGGCATTCTAGCTGGCCCTACCTTGAAGGCAACGTGTACGTAACTGAGGGCCTACAGTTCAATTGCACGGCCCGCCACTAATATATACAGTATATATATAGACAGATATTTGATCTATATTTTCTATTCATTTTACAACCCATTGTAGTAAATAAAAGTCTGACTTTAAACTTTTTTTATCTCACAATAAAGAGATCTGCTGCTGTTTCATCTGAACACCATGTTACTAACTCTAGGAACACAGAGATCTACATTAGGAATGACAAGAGGAGAAAGAAAAGAAAAATAACCAACACCAGGAATATTAAACTGAGAATCTGTGATTAAACAAAAAGAAGAGTCCGTAGACCAATGGAAGGCATCGATCAGTTACTGTGATACATCAGCGTAACAATATACTTGCAATATTTCACCTCCGTCAGAAACCCAATTTCTCTTGTTTTCACCTTGATTTCAGCTTTGTACCTGTGAACACCCCACCACCTTCCAGCCTGCCACCCCACCTCACTCTCCTCCCTTCCCCTCCTCCCTATCTGACCAGCTCTTTCTGCCTGGCCATCAGCCCAGACCTGCACCTTTCCCAGGGAGACCCCTGCTGACCTCCTTCACCTCCATCCCTCTCATGCTTCATCCCTTCTTCCACTGCTCCCCAGGCCCCCCTCCCATGGCCCCAGGCTGCCCCAGGCGTGCACAGATACACACACAACACACACAGCCCCAGACTCACCACAGGGGGCAGAAAAACAACTTCCACCCTTGGCTCACTCTGGGCAGCCCATGCAGAACACACTCACTCACACTCGCATACACACATTTACACACTCACACACACAATTAAGAGCAAAACTCAATATCCAGCACCAGGTTAAGTGTAATGAAAAACAGAGTGGCTCGGCGGCCGCTGCTCGATGTTTGACTGGCTGTATTTTTTGTTTGTAAAGTACATCCTGCAGGTTAAAAAATAATAGCGAGTTGTCGCTTCTGGATTCACGCTGGAACTCATTCAGACGGACAGCTGAGGAAAACAGCTCCCAAACAAATTGGACATTTTGTTTTTTTTCTATCAGGCCGTAGCTGTTGTAAAGATCAATATGTTGGTTAGTTTTTAAAGGTAATCTATGTGCTGTCATACACCGAACTGGAATGAAATATACCGAGCGGTAGTACACCATCCAACACTAGAGTATAATATCCCCAAACTACTATAAATAGAGTAAATATATGTATCTATCAAATAGATCGCTGTATTTTACTAAATAAAACAACGCTATACAGTGATACTGTGCTGAGCTGTGATATTATGTAAGTCAGGGGTACCAAACTCTCGGCCCGTGGGCCATTTGGGCCCGTGGAACGATATTTTGCGCCCCCCACCTTGATGTGAAACCTGAATTTATAGTAATATTTTATAGATTTGATCTCCACATTATATGGTAACGCTATAGTTCTCAAAACCCTGATCCACAGTTCTCTTAAGTGACTAGGATGGACAGGATCAGGAATGAGGTGATTAGAGGGACAACATAGACAGGAAGGTTTGGAGAAAAAGCTAGAGAAGACAGATTGAGAGGGTTTGGACATGTTCAGAGGAGGGACAGTGGATACATTGGTAGAAGAATGATCCTAGAGATGGAGCTACCAGGTAGGAGACAAAGAGGAGATTGATGGATGCAGTGAGGGAGGACATGGAGGCAGTGAGGTAGATGGAGTCAGATTTGAGGATTTAGAGGACTGGGTGAGATGGAAAAGTTGACTTGCCCTGAAAAAAGGGACAAGCTGAGAGAAATACACAGTATACGCTACGCTACGGCACTTTCTTCTCTACAGTGGAATCCTTGCTAAAGTACAAACTGTACTAACTCCTCATTAGGTCCAAAGAATAGTACTGCTACACCCGTGCACAAGTACATACTTTAGTGTATGGAGTGTATGGAGACAGACCTGTCATCTGCCAGTCCCCTGCCCACCCAACACCCCCACCACAGCCCCCTGCACCTAACCTTCTGCCCTCACACACACACATAAATACACACTGCCCATATGGAGTAGTTGGCGCCCACAAGAGTCCGAAGCAGCCGGATCCACTCCCAGGGCAGAAGGTGAGGGTCCCCACAGCCGGGGCAGAGTGTGTGTGTGTGCGTGTCTGTCCTCCAGGGCCGAGGACTGGAGGACAGACTGCTGTATCGTCCTCTCTGTCTGTCCTCGCTGTGGCACATATGGGTATGTGTGTGTGTGAAGGTTGGTCCCGTGAGAGTTTCAAGGACAGAGTCAGAGGACCATGGGTACTGAAGCCATAACCATGTGTGTGTTCCAGGCCTGCAGGGTCAAACCAGTGTTCCACTGCACTCACTGTCAACAGTTCTTGTTGAAGCTCAGAGCAGAATGTCCACCAAGGGACCATGTTCTACCTCTGGTTCGCACACAAAAACTGGTCCAAACACCTTGGGGCATCCATCACATGGTGACTCACACACTGGAGGCTCTGTAGGTCTGTGTCCTAAGTCCAACTCACCACAAAAATTTGGACTGAACTGGTTTAAAATTGAGATTAAAGATCTTCTGACAGACACTGGAATATCAGATCTGTCTCAGTCCTATACTGATGCTGTAAATATTTACGTTACAATCTGGAAACTGAGTCACTGGAAAAACAGTTTAAAGTTTCAGATGTCCTGTTGGCACCTTTTTGTGAGATCACTGGAAACGTGGAATATATATTTGTTTTGGGGATATTACATCTTTGACGTTTTTGATTTGCCGATATTGTCCAAATTTCCAAACCTGACACCAACTGATAATGCAATAGACTGGGTTATATTAATCGATCTTGGCACTGAATAAGTCTGAGATTGAGAAAATGAGCTGCAATGCTGCCATCTAGTGACTTTCAATCTCATATACACCTGTTTTATGTTGTATATTTTGGTTTTCATTATTGGAAAAAAAGCGCAATAACAATTCTTACAGATTTTTAATAATTATGCTAATATCTGGCCAATGTTACCTGCCGAACGACACTACTGGAGATCCTTGAACAGAACACACACACTCAATCACCCATTGTGCGGGGGATGATAACTGATGTTGGTTCTCCCTCTCACCCCCTTTTTCCCTTGTATCCCTCTCTTCCCTCCATGTCTAACCCTTTACACATCAATCCTGTTTGTGGTTCTTCTCACTATTGCCCATGATTCCTGATGGATTCGCTCGTCTCCTGCTCCTCCTCTTCCTCCTCTTTCATCCCTTCCACCTCCCTCTCTGTCCGTGTCGTCTGCTGTTTGTTCCCCCAGAAATAAGAACCAGCTGTCAGACTGAGTGTTAGATAAACAACAACACCATGCCAACACACACACACACTTGTCCCATTGTGTGTGTGTGCCAGCAGCGATCTCATCTATTCATAAGACTGAGGTTTGTCTGAATGACTGTTCACTAACATTCACCTGGATCTCACTCTAGGATCTCACTCCATCCTGGAGATGGAGCTACCAGGTAGGAGACAAAGAGTGAGGGAAGACATGGAGGTAGTTGGAGTAGAAGATGGAGAGGGTAAACGATGATTCACTGTGGAAACCCCTACCTGTTCTAAGATTTTCTTCATAACAAAGTAAGAACTTGATGGTGAGAACAGGGGGAGATAGTAAACAAATACACATTGCTCTGGCACAGTTTGTTAACAGAGGGAGTCAGTTACCCAGATTTCAACCTGGAGCTATAAAATAATAAAAACAGGATGAAAAGGACTCCAAACTGGGAGAAGGGGTTTTGAGTCCTGGAGTGGGTGGAGGTGCAGGAGAACAGGCTGCCCTGACTCCCGAGGGAGAGGAATAGAGGGGGGTCTTAGACCCAGGGGAACCCCAAGAGCAAGCTGTGAGAGGTGGGTACCTCCTGCCCACTGCGCCCCTTCATTCCCTTCCCTTCTGGAGAACGGGATCCCGTACAGCCCCCTACTCATCGCTCCTCACCCCCCCGTGAGAGAAATACATGCAGGCGCACACATACAGAGAGTGAAGAGGAGCCCCCATGAGGGAGGGGAGGAAGGGGAGGCAGAACAGAACACCTGGACCTGCCATTAGTGACACACTCAGGGATTAGAGGCACAGACGGCACCAAGGATGGGGAGGCACGGAGGGACCGACTCGCAATTTATTCTGAAATAAATTAATGTGCACTAATGTGTACAAATACACATGAGCGCCATCATATGTCGGCAGAAAAAAAAAGAAACCAGATTTTAGTTTTATCCAAAAAGTCTGATTTGTTTTGATTAAATAAAATTAAATATAATTAATTAAATTAAAAATAATATATTTATATTTGACAAATATTCTTGTATTGCAGAATTTTGCTTTATCCTAGGTGTTTTCCGTTATATAGAATTCATAATTATATTTATTTCTGTAATCAAATAATCATTTTCCACCCTAAGATAAATTAAAACATATTATTGAACTGTGCATATTGGTAATTGTGATTTGTGCAAAGTTCATTTTTTTTGCCCTTTTACGATGATTCCAACAGGGTTATGAAGAATTTAATATAAACAAAAAACATTAATTTTCCTGTCTCTCCTTTTTTTTCAATGTTTACTAGCGATCTTGGATCGTAAACTCTGCGATAGAAAAGGGACCACTCTATATTACTGTGATTAAGTTATCAAGAAAGGTTGAAATATATCACATTGTAGCCCTTGTATTTGTATATGCATTTTTACCAGATTCTGGCTAATAAAAATCACCACTGGTCCACTGGTCCTCAAATTGTGGCTCGCGTACCATCACTTTCTTTATTTCTACATTTGACTTTGTATATTCCTCATCTCTGCCTACCCTGACTCACACCGCCGTTGAAAACACAGTCATACCTTCTCTGTAGGTGGCGCTGTAATTAGGACTTTAGAACCACTCTACCTACATAAGAGACCTGTGGAGCGCAAGCCTCAAAGTGCAGTTAATGAGTTTGGATTGACGACCTACAGTGTGAATAAGTGTGAATGACGTGACGACACAGAAAACCAAGTGCGGAGCTGTTGACCAATCAGCAGCTCAGCTGTCAGTGCCGTAAACAAACAGTGTTTATCATCTCAGAGTGTGAGGAAGAAAAACTGGTGTGGAACTGACGGTTCCTCACTTCAAGGCCTGTGTGTGTGTGTGTGTGTGTGTGCTGGTAATAATTACTCATGTATAAAACCTCTCTCCCCAGAGGGAGCCAACATTACCAGCAGAGGTTTGAGAGGGAGAAAGGAGGACAAAGGTAGGGAGGTGAAGGAGATACAATAGGAGGAAAAGAAAGACAGGGAGGGAGGAGCAACTCAGGAGAAGCACGGATGTAAAGAGGGGAAGAAAGATTGAGGAAATGAGCGATGACGATGATTATGAGCTAAATTATGACTGGTAATTAAGCCGGCAGTCGGAGCACATCAGTGTGTCCATTTACCACAGCCAGGAATAAACACCTCCCTGTGACTGACGGGAATTTCACTGTCCCTTATTCTTCCCACAAATTTCTGACAGAAATTAAATTTGTAGTTTATAGGGGGGCCAATAGTGTGGGACATATGACCCACCACACTAACCCCGCTGGCCCTTCAAGAACTACCCCAGTAAAAGCACTAAACTTCTCCTTCTGCTTTTGTCCTCAGTAAGGTCCAAGATCTCTAGTTTGAACCAATCAAGATGGAACACCTGGAGACAAGAGTCAGGAGTGATCTGTGATAAAAAAGACAGTCAGCTAAGGTGAAGGGAAAGGTTTGCAGGACGGTGGTGAGACCAGCCATGATGGATGGATTAGAGACACTAAGAATAGACAGAAGACAGGAGACAGAGATGGAGGAGTTAAAGATGCTGAGATTCTCTTTAGGAGAGACAAGGATGGACAGGATCAGGGATAAGGTGATTACAGGGACAACACAGACAAGAAGCCAGATTGAGATGGTTTGGACATGTTCAGAGGAGGGACAGTGGAGACATTGGTAGAAGAATGATCCTAGAGATGGAGCTACCAGGTAGGAGACAAAGAGGAGATTGATGGATGCAGTGAGGGAGGACATGGAGGTAATTGGAGTTAGAGTTGAGGACACCGAGGACAGGGTGAGACGAAAATTGTTGACTCTCTGTGGCAACCGTTGAAAAAGGCACAAGCCAAAAGGAAAAGATGATCTCTAGTTTGAACCACCTGTTTTATTGAAGAAGGATGGTCTGTGAGAGAACCTGTTCTCTATCATCTCCATCTTCTCAGTGTCTTCATCGAACAAACCCACCTGCACAGATCCCTCGCCCCCAGCTCACCCACCCTCCCACCCACCCTTCTCTCTCTCTCTCACTCACTCACTCATTCACCCAGGATCAGTCTAAAAACACAGGCATGGCCCCAAATTAATTTAAATGCAGGAATTAAATTAAAAGCCAAACCTCAGGAGTTTTATTATGCACTGATGTTTGAACCGTTAACGTGGGTTGTTTTAGTAAAATGTGAATAATTAACAACCGGTGCAGCTGTTGTTACAATGGGAAGAAAAACACAAAACTGTCAGAGTGGCTTTTAATGGAGAATGATGAGAGAAGCTAAATCAGAGGGACCTGGGGTTTATACACCACTGTACCACTGTACTACTTTTTATCCTCGTGTCCTTTTCGCTTAAGCGTGTCCCTTTTCAGGGGTTTCCACAAAATAACCTCTTTTTCCATCTTCTTCTATGGCTTCAACTACCTCCATGTCCTCCCTCACTCTTGGCACTGAAGGCCATGTAGTAGACCAGGATCCCGAGGAGGGCGGCCACCACCTCAGTGGACACCCAGGGGCCGCTCCAGGCACCCTGTGGTCAGAGGATAAGAGGGTCAGCACAAGGTCCCCCCCGGAGGAGTGATGGGGAATGACAGCAACTGCGGGAAACTATCTTGAACTTTAGTATAAAACGCAATCATTTCCGTTAGAAAATTCAAGTCAAGGAAAATAATCGTTGGACACAGAGTAACGTGTGGACGTTCTGAGGTTCATTTGAACCCAGTGCTCCAAGGTTTTGACCAAGAAGTCTGTCTCTTATACACATCTAGATGTGTATAAGAGACAGTTCCTGATCCTGTCCATCATTGTCTCTCCTAAAGAGAATCTCAGCATCTTTAACTCCTCCACCTCCAGCTCTGTCTCCTGTCTTCTACCTATTCCTAGTGTCTCTAATCCATCCATCATCACTGGTCTCACCACCGTCCTGTAAACCTTTCCCTTTACCTTCGCTGAGACTCTTCTATTACAGATCAGTCCAGGTATTTCATCTTACCTCCACTCTGTTCTTCTCCTTTCTTCCACTCTTCTCCACTGCTCTGAGCAGCTGATCCTTAGCAACTAAACTCCTAAACTCCACCTGCACCATATGAGAAGCTGGTGTCTGATCGTATGGACCTTTCATTCTTTAACTTTTTCTCACTTTGGTTCTTCCTCCAGCCTGTGTGTAACAACTGCAGAAATATTAGTCTTCTCATCATGTCTCGGATGCAAAGCCCGTCCACCAACCCTCCTTATCAGCCAGCAAGCAGTCAGCGTCTTCCCCCTCCCCCTGCAGCTGTCACTGCACCCCCATCCATACTCTCACAGGGGAAAACTCCCACACCAAATACCCACATACGCTCAAAAACACAGGCAAATCTCAGAGCGCTTCTCCACTCACATTCACCCAAACAGAACTTTATCTGCTCATTTGCAGGCTCCACAGCTTGGCAGCTGACGGGGAAAAGACATATGCCGACACCCGGCCATCCTCCGATCCTCCATCTGAAACTCTTTACCCACGCCCCTCATAATCTTGTCCAGATCCAACAGAATCCCAACAACTAAGGGTGTCATCGGTAAACAACATATCTCGGTGTAAACAACAGCCTGAAACCATTTTTGTAACTATTTTTTAGGGACACAATTTGGCAGACGTTGGTGGCTGAGCACACTTGGGTTCAAAAGGCTTCAGGTTTGAACATACAAGTATGGAGCAGTGTGATTTGTGTGGCAGTTGAGGAGAGGCTTCCCCTGGAGAGGATGAAGGTGAATTAATAAATGAAAGAATTACATAATTTGTCAAAACCCAGGCGTTGCACTATTGGAAGGAAAAAAAATAATGAACGATTCTTGCAAAATTGTACATAGTTATGCTAATATACGGCTGATGACATCAGATGATGATCGACGTTCTTACCCTATGAATAACTATGAATCCATCCATTATACTCCATAAATCCCTTAACCAGTCCAGCATCAACAGTCCAAACAGGAACACCCAGACTTCCTGTTGGGGTCCCTCACACCAACTCCAAAACCTTCCTCCAGGTGGTGAGTCCACTGGAAGACGCCAAACGCCACTAATTGGGATTTGATCAAGATGAACCCTGGAGTTCTGCACCAACGACAGAGACACCGTCTGTGCGTTTAAGCGCAATCCTATAAAAACATTCCATCTACACCAACACCGCCTATATGACTGACCTGCTAATAAGTATACATCCTATCAAGCACCACTGATGAGAAACCCATCTGCTGTGTGCACAGACATAGGTTCTGAGAAGTTCTAAGCTGATGAAATGTGCAGCATCGGTTGTTTGTTTGCCGGAGTTCATAAAATACCTTTTAAACCACTCAAATTGACTGTTTGGGGAGAACACGCTGTGCCTGCAGCTTAAGTCGGTTACAGGCTGATGTGATTATTTCCACACATGTTAACCTCATTATTTCAAACTTCAACCAAACCGCGGTTCATGTGAATATTTTGCAGCATTGTTTGCGACAGGCAAATGAGAGACTGAGGCGTGAAAAATAACTCATCTTTACTTTTTTCAGACTGCTCTCCGGAACAAATGTAAGTCTTGTAAGTGGCCCGTTGCACAGCACAGCCTGTGGGCGGGCTGATACTGGGGTGAACATGCCTCCTACACACACCGCCAACATCATCTAAAAACAAAAAGATTCAGACCTGGACCAAAAACAACCCACCCACCCATGGTGTTGACCCCATGTTCAGGAACATCTTATTCCTCTGATTTTAGTGTTGAATTCATTTTAAACCACATCCAATCGTCTATATCAGTGGTGCCCAACTACTGGGCCAGGACCGGTACCGGCCCGTGGGTGAATTGGTGCCAGACAACAACAATAAACTCAAAATGACGTCGAGTCATTGATACAAAATTCTAACTTTTTATACCGGTCTGTTAAGAGAAAATTATAGGCTGTGCTAATTTGGGTAGGAAGATTTTATAGGTAGAATCATTTTTGATCATCAAAAATGTAATTAAGGGGTATTTATCTGCCACAACTTAATGACTTGTCCATGAAAAAAGCATGAGACATTTAAGCCGTCCATGGTGCAAAAAATGTTGGGGAACACTGATCTATGGCACATAATGATTTGGTAAATACTAGACACTATAGAATTATACTGCATATAGATAGAC
>JAFBJS010003109.1:283127-314974 GCA_016785265.1 Paraplagusia blochii
AAACTCAAAATGATGCAGAGTCATTGATACAAGATTCTAACTTTTTATACCAGTCTGGTAGGAGAAAATTATAGGCTGTGTTAATTTGGGTAGGAAGATTTTATAGGTAGAATCATTTTTGATCATCAAAAATGTAATTAAGGGGTATTTATCTGCCACAACTTAATGACTTGTCCATGAAAAAAGCAGGGACATTTAACTGCTCCATGGCAAAAAAAGGGTTGGAAAACACTGATCTGTACGTAACACACACAAGTGTTTTAAAGGCAAATAGCTACAACCTTCTCTCTAAGTACTGGTGGTCCTGGATCAGCAGACTCTGTAGGAGAACTCCAGTCAGTGACATCATCAGCAGTTCTGTTGTCAGAGGTTTGAACCCAGTAGAACTATTTACAAAAAACAATAAACTTGGTGAACCTGATGAAGGTGTGAAAGCAGACTCAGTTCAGAAGACTCAGAATATCCTTACAAGCACAGCGCAACATTTCCAGCACATTAAACCTTTACTGTTGCCTGGTTTGTTAAAAAGAGAGATCAGTTTTTTTTTTTTGAGGAACCCAGACAGCACTGGCACTCTGTAGGTCATTTATTAATAGACCGTAGTGAAATAATGTTTTAAAATTTCACTGATTTACTTTATTTTACTTTACTTCTTTGTATGTTAGAGATTATTTTGGCTTTAGTATTTCGTTTTGTAAAATTCCTTTAGTATTTGTTCGTTATTATAGAGAATTATATATCTTTATATTTTTTTATCTGATGAGAATTCTAGTTTAGAGACAAGTTGGGAAATAGTTATTACATCATCAAATGTTTTTTGACTTTTATCCATGACATTGATCAGAGAAAAAAATATTTCTTATTAAAATATAATATCTAAAATAATTACTTTATCAGTGTCTGTAAATGATCTGAGAAAGTAGTGTTTCTTCGTAAAGGGAGAATGCCCCCGTGTGCGTGTGTGTTTTCATGCGTGCCTCAGCTCTCAGCATGAATCCTTGAATTGGGGTTAAGGAACAAGAGAATTCTTCCCTGGAATTCCCGCCTTTCCTGTCCTCCCATCACTCTCTCTATCCTCTCTCTCTCTCACCCGTGCAAGTGGGACGTCGTAAAATATTAACCAATCTGCTCGTCTTTTTTCTCCCAAATATGATAGAAAACACACTGCTAAATAAGTCAAGAGTGGAGGGGAGCAGAGAGACAGAGCGCTGGAATGAATAATCAACTAGACAAACACAAACAAGAGCAGAGGCAGAAAGACAGGACAAGAGAAGGGTGGAGGCTCCTCCATCCTTCTGTGCTTTTGTGGATTAACCCCTATCTTTTTGACCATTTCATTATTTTGTCTTATCCTTCTTAAAGCTTAGTGACTTCCCTAACTTCATCAATGAGTGTCATTTCATGTCAGTGGACAAGAGAAGCCATGACTGGTGAAGCCTGAAGTAATAAGTCACCGTCATGGATCTTCTTCTTGCTCCAGTTCAATCACAGCCCTGGACCAGGTACGGACCAGTCCTTACCAGATCTGGACCAACCCTGTACCAGTCCTGCCTCAGGTCTACTGTGTCACACATCTCTTATTTTTAAGTTTGTTATGTCTGAATAGATGTTCTTATTATTAGCGTGAAGCGCTTGACCAGCCTCCAGCCACTGAGGGGCAGCGTTTCTGCCAGGCAGTCCGATTACCTCTTGAATGGGTGGGGGCTGGGAGCTATGTTCTTTGCTCTGTTCTATCCCTGCTCCAAGAGCTCCCAGGGGGGAGACAGCAGGACACAGGTCTGCCAGCCCTTCTCTCCCACACTCCCATTTCCCCTCCCCACCCCTCACCCACTCCACCCTCCACTACAGCCCTGAACTCTCCTGTGCCCACTGACGTCAGCGGCTCCATGCCTTCTCCCCTGGGTGCTACCAGAGCCCTTTGTTTGATTCCTCCTCACCCTTTCTACTGCCTCCCCCCTTCTCCATCCCTTCTCCCACCAATCCTCTCACTGTCCTTTGTCCCTGGATATAGCTGCCCTGCTTATTGCCTGATTGAAATTCAGAGAGAGAAGTTATGGAGGAGGCCATTCGAGTGTGTGTTCAATTATTTTTTAAACACACACTCGCATAGCCACACACATGGACTTGTAATAGTAAATATACAAATGGTCACTGTGTCATCAAGTACAGAACCGACCCGTCCCAACATAGGTTTAACAGTCCTTTAGAACAGTGGTTCCCAACCACTGGGCTGGGGACTGGTACCGGTCCATGGGTCATTCGGCTCTAGGCCCCATAGAAATAATGTTTCCTTTTGGCGCCATCTGGCTATTGCTTCCACTTGATCACCATGGTCACATGACTATAGGTTAGAAAAATTCATCTGATTCAGGATCAGTTGTAAACAACACCTGAACAGACTCCGACCCTGTCTGTAAACCTCTGGGGGAAAAAATCGATACATTCGTCCAAGAGTCAAATATGAGGCCCAGTCATTTTCTGTGGTTGGTGGAACTTAAAGTTTCTCCAGTTTCTAAACTTGGTAAATGACTTTATATCACTGAACAATGAAGGTTAGATCTATAAATTGAATAAATAATAATGAACTGCAGAAAGATGTTACAGATGGATAGATGGATGGACATTGAATGCACCACCAAAGACTGAAATCACTCCCTCCCTCACCAGAATCCGCTCTTCCCTCGTCCGACTCCTCCTCTGGTCAGTCTACTCTCTGATTTGTCCGCCCTTGATATCTACCCTGCTCCTCTTGCTCCTTCCCCCTTCCTTCCTCCTTTCCTTGCTCCCTCCCCTGAGTTTTTTCTTCTCTGACATTTGGCCGGACAAAGGCGAGTCACACCTGAGCTCCGGGTTAAAACTATTACAGGTTTCTCCCGGTGGTATGCTGCCCTTTGGCTTCACCACCTACAAATGGAAAAACCTGGGAAAAAAGGTGTCTGTGAACTCGTCGCACTGTCGCACTGCACGACTGAATTCTGACCGTTGCTGTTAATATTTTTGGAACATTTTTTTAAAATAAAATTGGCAAATAATTTTAGTAAATAAGATAAAATAAATATTTGATTCAACAGAAAAAACACCAAGTCCCATGATCTGATGGATGACTGACGTATACTGACTAAATACATATCCAATATTAACTTTTTGCCAAAATCGGATATTGTCTACCAGTTATTACAGACATATCAGTATTAACTGGTTATATTATATTTATGTATCTGTACAAAGCCCTTAATTAATATGTTACTAATTAAATGAGCTGCAATGCTGCCATCTAGTGACTCTCACCTCAATATACAGCAGTTTGTCCCCAAAGTTATTTTTAGAACATGCATATTAAGCAAAATCAAGGTTTGAGCTGATGAGTCTTAAAAAAAAAACATTTTTTTTCATAGATGTTACATAATTTGGATAATATTGGGTTCATAGTATTCGACATCAATGTTGTAAACATATATTTAGCACAGCACTGTGAAGTTTACAGGCCCATTATTAACTACAGCTTTACAAATTAATGAATGAACATCTGTAATAACACAGTGTCAAAAATTAGCTTTGTTCGTAAAAGGTCCAAACTGCTGGGGCGGGTTACCGACAGAAGTACATGACGCAGAACTGAGGGTCCCTTACCCCCAAAGACATTTAAAATGGCCGTCAAATGAAGTACAAAACAAATGTGAGACATCAACCAGCGAGTGGGAGGCAGAGGTAGGGAAGGAGGGAGAGAGAGCAAGGAAAGAGTGGAAAAACAGAGGGAGGGAGACAAACAGAGGCTGGTTTGGGGCCAGTCGCCACAGGGTGTGTGTGTGTGTGCATGTGTGTGTGTCTTGGGAGGGCACAGTGGGGGGGTTGAGGGCATGGAGGAAGGGATCAGAGCTTTGGGGCCAGCTCCACAGGGAACAGAGGAGATGGTGAGAGTATGAAGAGATGGTTTTGGGGGGAGGGAGAGAGAAAGGAAAGGATGTGGTCAGTTATGAGTTTGAAGACACAGCAGGGAGGGACAGCGAGAAGGGGGTGACGGAGGGAGGGAGACCGGGAGGGTGGTAAGCAGAGAGGAGGCATGAATGAGAGCTGTGTGACTTCAGGTCGCAGTGGGGAAGAGAGGACGGGTGAGAAAGGGGGAGAAAAGAAAGGGGGGAAGAGAAAGAAAGGAGTCGTGTGGAACGGAGAGAGGTAGCACGTTCCACTTGGGAAGTCAGTGAGGGAAGGAAGGAGGGGGACGAAGGGGGAGGGAGAAAGTACCAGGTGTCAGGGGTTTGTAGGGGGGTGAGGCTCTGGGGGTCCTGGTAGTTGGCAGGGGTGCAGGAATCCAAGGGAATGGTCTGTTCCTCATTATCCACATGCATTCATCCACCCACTAACACACACACAGACACACACACAGACCGACAACATCACGTCACATGACCACTTTACCTTAACTCTCTCTTAAATCAAATACATAAGCACAACTTCACAGGTTCAGGCGTAAATCAAAAAATAATTCTTAAAACACTGTTCAAACTAGTAACTAGTGCTAACCAATGGTTAATAACTAAGCTCTGATGCTGCTGTAGTTGCAGGTCATCCCAGCATCCCTATCTCACCTCTGGTCCTGGGACACTGCTGACACAGAGTCAGGCCAACACTTAAAGTCACTGACGTTTTTTTGTCTTTTTGCACCTGGTGGTAGAGCCACGGAACAACAGCAGTCACCAGAGTACCGACCTCCTGAGAGGAGAAACTTGCGACTGCCAAGTTCTCAACGTGGACACTGGTTCTAATTTAGGGAGTCGCAGTGAAACAGTGCACGTTGTCCAGAGCCAGGAAGTGAAATTGGTTTCTGTTCTCACCTTGCTGTTTGGAATAACTGTCTCTCCTTCTGTCTAAAAACAACATTTCATCACTTTTCTCTTTTACAGCTGGTTTTGGTTTTTAGATGAAAATGAGTCACACCGAGGGTTGCAGGTTTGAATCCTCAAATCACTTCCCACTTTATGTCCAGGATTTTATTTTACTGTGAGTACTTTGTAAACAAAGATAGAAGAGAGTCAGCTATGGTGAAGGAAAAGGTTTACAGGACGGTGGTGAGACGAGCCATGATAGATGGATTGGAGACACTAGGAATAAGTAGAAGACAGGAGGCGTAGCTGGAGACAAGCAGGAGCGACAAGGATGGACAGGATCAGGAATGAGGTGATTAGAGGGACAACGCAGACAGGAAGGTTTGGAGAAAAAGCTAGAGAAGACAGATTGAGATGGTTTGGACACGTTCAGAGGAGGGACAGAGGAGACATTGGTAGGAGAATGATCCTCGAGATGGAGTTACCAGGTTGGAGACAAAGTGGAGATTGATGGATGCAGTGAGGGAGGACATGGAGGTAGTTGGAGTCAGAGGTGAGGAGACAGAGGACAGGGTGAGATGGAAATTGTTGAGGAAACCCCTGAAGAAAAGGGACAAGTCAAAAGGAAAAGAAGACTTTGTAAAAAGAAAGACAGAAAGAAAAACAAAGCTGATTGTTTCTTCTTGTGTTTACCATTGGGAGCAGCTGTGATCAGCTGACGTTACAACTAGTTAAGCACAGTTAATTAGCAGATTATAATTAGTTAGTCCCTTGTCCCAGCAGTGGATGGCAGGCAGTTCTTAGTCTGTGTCATGTTACTGATTTCCCAACCAACTACTGTATTTGACAGACAAACATGAAGCAGCCACACTCGCAGACAGGGGCGGGGGGGCTGCAAATGGAGACGTTTCTGATTTCTGTGACGACTACAGTACGACTACACACAGACACAAATATTTACTCGCTTCAAGATCCACACGCAGCCTCAAAAGGACAGAGAGAGGGGAAGAGATGAGAGAGAGGGAAGAGGGGAAAGGGGGAAGTTACATTTTTAATCGAGTGATTCTTCCCCCCTCGCAGCAAAGTAGGACTGAATACAAGAGGGTGAGTCGGTGCCAACACACACACAAGACAACACACACTTCTCTGTGTCCTTTGGCAAATTCTTCCACTTCAGTCTTGCATTAAGTGCTAGAACGAGGGGAGACAGAGAGAGAGTCAAAGTCGGGAAGAGGGAGTAAAGGGGGGGGAAAAGAAGGAGAAGAAGAACAGAGGAACGTCCCTGCAGAGTCTTTCTCCCTTCCTGGAGCGAGCGCAGGCCCCCGCAGCACCGCCTGTGTAATTTCCAGTGGCAGTGAATACAGGTATTAATAAAAGCCCCATGGGGAAGAGCACACAATATAACCCTACATTTTCAGGCATTATGAAAGGACGCCCCCAGGGGTCCTCGGGCTCAAATTTCTGAGATGCAGGCATTGTAAAAAGACGCCCCCGGGGGAGGACCCCGCAATAGAATTCTGCTGAATTCAAAGCATTTCCAGAGTCCTGGAGGGAGCCATTACTCCCACCGGAGGGGAGAGGAGTTTTTCCTCCCTCTCCTTCCAACCGTTCCCTCGCTTTTCTGTCTTTCTTAAATTTATTTATTTATTTATTTTTACCAAACATGTGTTGCTGACATGTTGACAGATTGCTCAGTGAGGTGTTTAGGTGCGTGCACAAGGCACGTCTGCCGAGACACGAGCGCTCGATCGCTCCCTCCCTCCCTCACTGCCTCCCTCCCTGCCTCCCCAACTCTCTCTGCTCACTTTCTCCTACCTCCTTCCTTTTACTAGCTCCCAAGTTCCATCCCTCCCTCCGACAGCAAACCTCTCAGCGCGCCCAAAACTGCTCCCATCCATATTTTATAAAGGAGAAACTAGGCTGAAAGAGAGCGAGAGGAGAACGGGAGAGGAAAAGGGGCGAGAGGGAGAGGGAAAAACCCAGACAGAGACAGAGAGAGGATCGAAAGAGTTTAAGGAATAAAAAACAAAGAAAGAAAGAGAAAAAGAAAGGGGGGGGGGGGCGGGTGCGGGGAGGAGGGGAAGCCAGACAGAGACAGAGAGAGGATCGAAAGAGTTTAAGGAATAAAAAAGAAAGAAAGAAAGAGAAAAAGAAAGGGGGGGGGGGTCTGGTGCGAGGAAAAAGGGAAGATAAAGAGAGACAAAGCAGGATCAAGGGAAGGGAACGGGGGAGGAAGAGGAGAGGAGACAGATAAAGAGAAATGGAGCGGTGTGGAGAGTGGGAGAACTCTGCGGTGAAAAATGAACCCTGTGATGAAAAATGACTTCACAACAACCTCCCTCTCGTCTCGCCTCCTCCCCCCTGTCATCCCTCCCTCTCCCTCTATCTCTGCATGTTGCACTCCCCTCCTCCCCCTCTGGTGCCGAGCTCCTGCTCTCTCCCTGGAAAACCTGAGCGGCAGCCAGCTGTGTCTCTGTGTCTGTGAGTGTGTGAGAGTGTGTGTGAGCGCTGCGCACTTGTATGTATGCCAAGGGCTTAGCGCAGGAATCTTTAGGCCACCCCCGGGTGCAGAGACACACAGGGAAAGAAGGGAGTGAGGGATGTGAGGAGGGGAGAGGAGGGCGGGGGGCGACACAGTGATGAACATGGCATGAGGTGGACGGAGGGGATGGAATCGGGCCAAAGTAGAGAAAGTGGACGAGAAGAAAAGGGACGGAGGGAGAGAGTAGTTACTGTCAATCAACAAAGACGAAAACTGCCGACAAAAACACACACACACTGCGAGCGTGTGCGTCAGTTAGGCCAAAGTGCACGAGGGTGTCTGTAATTTTGTTTCAGATTACAACACACCTCCTTCTGCCCTTCCCCTCCTCCTCTTCCTCATCTTCTTCTGTTGAAAGTGATCTGTGGTTTTAATAAGAGTCCGGGCCTCGGAGGACTCAGCTGCTGCACTGACGACAGACACGCTGAGGTGTGTGTGTGTGTGTGTGAGTCAGAGTGTGTGTTTCTGGGTGGAACTGTGTGTGCGTGACAGCGGGTTGTAACAGACAGTGAGAGCTCAGCGGAGGGGAAACATCCCGTGGGACCCGAACCAGTCACCCAAGGGCCTCGGCACTAACAGACGCTCCTCTCCTCCCTCCTCTGTCTTCTCCCCTCCTCTCGTCCTCCCATTCTCCTCCCTCCTCCGTCTAATCAGTACATTTACAGAACTAAACACACTGCTCCTAGTCAATGGTTGAAACCACTGCATTTCTTCATTTTTGCATTAAAATCACAGGAATCCCTTGCCTATGGGCTAAATCTGGGCCCATGAGAACATCGTGCTCTACTAGTCAATAGTACACAGAGTACGCATTGTACTATCCAATAGTATACTTTGTACAACAATGTCTAGGTAAACGAAAGCTACCAGAGACTATTTGAAATGTGTTTGTTTCATTTTCTAAAAACAGCTTTGCTGTTGTAACTTTTTTCGCTCGCTCTTGACATTCTCCTGTTGGGCTTCAGAAGGTGGTCACCTGAAATGGTCTCTCAACAGTCATGAAGCTCATTGAGAGATCACCAAGGGTTTACAGTGCTATCAAAAGCAAAGCAAAGTGTGGCTCTTTGAGGAACCTAAAATTCCTAAAAAAAAGACCTCTTATATTCATTCAATCATCTTCCTCTGTTTGGTGAGCCCACAAGAAGTTATGTGGGTCGGGACGGTGCTGTGCTCAGAGCACCCCAGTGGCAACCTGGCAGCTGGTGGATTCAAACCCAAAACCTTGCGGACCTAGATCTGCTTCCTTAACCAGTAGGCCACCACTGCCGACAAAATAATTCAAGATCATTTATAGTTCTAATCTACAAAGTAAAGAGTCATGAAAATTTATATTTTCAATATTTATGTTGAAATCATCCTTAGTATTTAACCAGAGATCTGAGAGGAGGGGACTCTGTCATTGAAAAATAATGAGCCATTAGAGGGACCCCTGTGTGTGTGTGTGTGTGTGTGTGTGTGTGTGAGTGAATGTATTTGTGAGGTCTCTGCTAACTGAACATGTGCAGATACCCTCTTGATCATTCCTGTTGGTCTCTCAGCAGGAGATGGAAGACTAGAAATGGGCAGAGAAAGACAGCAGAGGAATCAGGTATGAATGTGTCAAGTTAAAATATCGACTGTCCCCAGGTCAGTCAGAAAGTCCTCAGACTCAGCGTTCCAACAAGAACTGCAGAAATCAGTTCTGAGGCCGTGTTCATGTGTGTCAGCTACAGAATGTTCTCCATTTGATCTGTAGGAGGGATTTTTTTTCCCTCTCCCCCTCCTCCTCTCCACAGGGAGCTCCTGCTCCACATTCTGACTCCTACTGAGACCCATCCACATTCCCCCGTCTCCCTCTTTGACTCCCTCTCACTCACACATCCTGAACAGAAACACAGGACATGAGCCACGGGGTCTCCATGTTGCACAGATGAGTTTCTCACTTATTGGTTGGAATTTGCCAAATAAAGAAGTGTTCCATTCTAAAGTGGGGCTGAGCCCTGGGGTATAAAAATGTCATCACACACTGACCTTGACCTTTCACCACCCAAAAATGTCAGATTTTTGTCATCTGAGTCCAAATGTTAGTCGCCTTATTGAGGAAACGTCCTCCAGGGGATTATGGAATATCGTGTGATATGGATGTACGCACAGACGGGCTGAGGAGCGATAATCCCACCCCCGCCCCTCCTACTCCCTACACCACTCCACAGCTGTCACCGACGTGGAAGCATAAAACGTTAAAGCACTCAAACGGTGAATACTTCAGTATTTTAGAATTCTTCTGGAAATACTGATTAGCCCGAACTACGACAAAACGCAGCATTTATGCTCATTTCCTGCCTGGAAAGCTACCATGGACATATATAACCAGTGTCACTGGTGCCATCCGTGTGCCAGGTACTTAAAGGGCCGGCGAGTCACATCAAGTACTTTTTATAGGCACTAATTAAAACAGTGCCCATTTGTACGGCTGTATAAGCCCATCATCATTTTAAAAAATAATTTTGTTTAGATAGTGGGCCCTAAAATGAGCCTTTGTATAAATATTTCAGGAGGAGGTTTCATTTATCTGGAACTGAAGTAAACACGGCAAAAGGAAATATATCAGGGGCAGTAGTTTCCACCACTGCCACCCAAATCACACTATACTGTGAGCCCTCCAGTGGCTGCTGAAACCACTGGTTCAGTGTGTGACGGATGGTGCTAATGCTCAGAGCACCTGAGTGACAACCTGGCAGGTGAACCTGAAGCCTTGTTGACCCAAGTCAGCTTCACCTTAATTGCTGTGGCACCACTGCCAATCAAAATATGGACCAGAATGTCTTCTTCTTCCTTGGGCTTATCCCTATTTTCAGGCGTCGCCACAATGAGTCAACATTTTCCGTCACCCTCTGTTTCATGTATCCTCTACTCTAACTCCATTTACCTCCATCACCTCCCTCACTGCATCCATCAATCTCCTCTTTGTCTCCTATTTGGTAGCTTGATCTATAGGATTCATCTTCTACCAGTGGATCCACTGTCCCTCCTCTGAACATGTCCAAACCATCTCAATCTGTCTTCTCTAGCTTTTTCTCCAAACCTTCACACCTCTAATCACCTCATTTCTGATCCTGTCCATCCTTGTCTCCCCTAAAAAGAATCTCAGCATCTTTAACTCCTCCGCCTCCAGCTCTGTCTCCTGTCTTCTACCTATTCCTAGTGTCTCCATCATGGCTGGTCTCACCACCGTCCAGTAAACCTTTCCTCTCACTTTAGCTGACTCACTTCTATCGCATATAGAATATCTAAAAATAAATAACGCAATATACAAAATCCATAACAACAAATATCTTTAGTAGAGACAGAGAACGGTCACTCAGATGGTATTCATCCATTCCCTTCTGAGTGCATACAAGTGAGAGTTCTTGGTACAGGGCCTGGTCTCAGGTTCTAGTTCCTGCATTCAAAAAATCACTGTTCCTGCTCATGTTCAAGTCACACAGCACACCATTTGGCAGATGTGTGGGGTCTGTGTGTGTGTGTGTGTGTGTGTGTGTGTGTGTGCATTTTTCACACAGACTCGTGTCATTGATCGGTACCATCGTGTGTGTATGTGTTTGTTCAACTTCCACTCAAATTAACGACGCCTCTTTATAGGCCTTCTGCTGGAGTGGCACTGAATTACTCGGTGCTTCACTCTCGCACCTGGGACCCATTCAGCGTTATGGCCATAGCTAGCTACTAACCAGGGACTCGTTCACCGCAACAGTATATGGTTAGCATTACAGCGACAAGCGCTGTTTCTGCAGTGGTTGTCGCCGTGAGCGAACTTAGTCCTGGAGTCTGGTGCTGGGACGGAGACAGGAATGAAACAAATAAAAAAACAAAGTACAATTAAGTGTGTGTGTGTGTAAAATGTATTATTATCCAAACTTTTGCTTGGAGAAAAAGCTAGAGAAGCCAGACTGAGATGGTTTGGACATGTTCAAAGACAGTGGATACATTGGTAGAAGAATGATCCTAGACATGGAGCTACCAGGTAGGATTTATTTTCTAATGCATTAACACAGACAAACTCAAACAAAACACAACTGTCACACAAAGATACAGAGCGTTATCTGCACTGACTGAGGAGCGTAAACTTTTAAAACAATAATATTGAGTTGCAGAATGTGAAAGTAATTAAAAGTTGGACAAAATTAATTATAAATTGCCATTTATCGCTCCATCACAACGCTTCAGTAATAGGTGAAGTCCACTCAAACATCCCTGACCACGGCGAACACCATCCAATCAATGCAATGCTATGAACCCAAGTCATTGTTTAACTTTGTTGCATGGTGTTCCCTATACAATAAACTGATGTGTGTGTGCCTGTGTGTATTTGTGTGTGGATGTCCCGTGATCACCTACCAAACCTCTAGTTCTCCAATGAGCTTCCAGCACAAACTAGAAGAACTGTTTAATCCATGTTTTTTAATTAACTTTCAGTAATAAATGCAAATGTGCTGCCCTTCTCTATATACAGTATATGAACTCACTCACCCACTAACCCCCACCCCCTGCATGCAGGAGTGCACACATCCAGCCAGGCTGTGGGATTACGCTGCATCTCGACCGCTTCTACCCCAGGGACGGACATGTTTTATCATTTCATTTCTTTGTCCCCCAGTCCCTCCCTTTGTCTCTAATGTCTCCACTCCCCTGCCCAGACTCTTTCGGCGAAATCACAGGACGCATCCTGGGCTCCTGCAGCAATGTCACACTTGGGACAGCTTTACCGGAGTCTGAAAGTTTCACTCTGTGCTGACGATTCACAACATTTCACAAGAAGAGACTGTGGGACAATCCTGTTCTTTTTTCTTCACAATGACAAACTTTGAAAAACCATTTTACAACTGACACATCCTGGAGAGAGCAGCATTGGTGACCTATCAATTAAGAAAGAGGACTTTTATTTTGAAATATGAAAGCTCCAAAGTGGCTGGATTGTAGTTGGATTTATTTAACGTACCTTAAAGGCTGGTCCATGAAAAACAATGTCAGACATCTAACTGGTCTGTAACGCAAAATACAAAGACCACTGATCTACGTCACACAGACTTGGGACAAACACTGTCTTTACACACTACCTGTGTGTGTGTGTACGTGCGTGTTGTGTTTGGATTAATTAGGAACCATTTGATCCTGTCGTGCTCCTTTCAGCCTCTGCCATTAATTACACAAGTACTAATAATATGTGGATTTGTGCACATCCCTGTCCCAGTGGGACTCAGTGGTACCACAGTCACAGGTACTCATTCTTCCAGAAGACATTAGCATTTGTTAGAATCAGGGGACAAATGTGGTCTTCCATGTCTAACTTGGTTTTTAGTTCTAATCCAGAAAGTTTCCAGTTCACCTTCAAGGCACCAGAACTCAGACATATCTGGACTCCTACCTGCCGGACAGTGGTTGGTTCTGTGCTCCGTCAGCTCGGCCAGGCAGTCAAAGTCCTGCTGACAGTTGTCGCAGGTGAATATGGACTCATCGTCCAGGTCTTCGTCTCGGTCTCGCTCCTCTTTGTCCTCCTGTTCCTCTGGTTCACCGTCGTCGCCGCCCGTTCCTGTGGGTTCCTTGGTCTCGCTCTCTTTGTCGGACGCAGGGACTTCTGGGAATTAAAAAAAATGCACACACACCAAGAAAAGTCAGGGTGGAGTCAACAGGTCAGAAACAAAACAAGGACAATTCAGTCAATCATATTTGACCAGGAGACCTTGATAACTGTGTGTATGTGTGTGTACAGTATACATGTGTCTTGGTTGTAAAATGGCCCTGAGTGTCACAGAGCAGCAGTGACAGAGTCCGCTGCTCCACTGTGTCGCCATTTTCACACCTTATTATCACATTTTAAACGCTGTAGGGATGCTAGATGGATGGACAGATGCAGTGATGGAGGTATAGAGGGACACGGGGATGCAGGAATAAAGGGATGGGATACTGGTGGATAGAAAGATGGAGGGATGAAGGGAGGCAGTGATGGATGGATGTAGGAGTGCAGGAAGGGAAGGATGCTGGTGCAGGGATGAAGAAATGCTGAGCGATGGAGGGATGGAGCGATGAAGAGATGAGGCGAAGGACATATGGGGGTATAGAGGGACCCAGGGATGAAGGGAAGGTGGGACAGAGGGATGGAGGGAGATATTTAGGTGATGGGGTGCTTTGGGGGCTGTGTAGCAGTGGAAGGCTAGGATGAAGGGATGAGGAGGGAGAGAGGGGGTGGTGTTGGCCATCTGTCCAGTGGTGGGGGCACCGTCTGGACGGGGAGAGGAAGGCCCTACGGCTGAGGAAACACACACACACACACACACACACACAGATGCTGACGGAGCAGCTACTGTACTGGTTGGCATCAAGTTACACAACAACTGCAGAGTGACACACACTCAAGCACCCACACAAATGATTAAAAAAAAAATGGTTTGATTTTTAACGTTGAATGGTCCTTCTACAATGATACAGACAATCTGGTCTATGAAGGAAGTGACATCATAAATTCTAAATCATGTGCCAATGAAGAGTAAAGATTTTCAAATTATGTCTGTGAAGATTCTGATTCATTCAGGTCATGATATCCAAAAAGTTTAGTTGTCAGCAACTGGACTTCTTCTTGGAGTTGAAGGACGTTTCTTTCCTCAAATGAGGAACTTCATCAGTTTCTGGTTAATGTCAGAGGGAACTCTGGTTGTTCTTCTCCTCTAGACCACACCCTTGATTTTTATTTGATACATTTTTATCTTTTCACCACTTTTTGTTTGCTTATCCACAGCTGCAAAGCTATTTTTTGCACAGTTGTATCTACATTATTTTATTGTAATTAACGTAAATGAAAACACAAATAAAAAGCAAACACACAATTTCATTACACCAATTAACAAAGCTCCTCCACTGCAGTGACTAGTAATGATAAATCAGTGAGAAATGAAGAGGGGATTAAAAATGCACTAAAATATGATGTGGTTGCATACACTTCTGCGTGTGTGTGTCCTCCAACCATCACATCTTGAAGTGATGAGGCCGAGACTTTCAAAACAAAGGCAGATCTAAAATAGCAGTGTTTCTCAGTGAGTCAGTACCAGGTGCAGACGCTTGCACCAGTTTGGCTAAATCTGACGACAACACTGCTGTTCTTAATTTGTTTGGCCTTTTATCTTCAGCCATCATCAAAAACACCGGTCCTGGAGAAGCAGTTTTTTGGACAGAGTTATCCTGGAAATGAACGGAGGAGAGTGGATCTGAAAAGGTCACACGTGCGCATGCTAACAAAAGCGTGCATTTTTTTAATGAACTCCAGAGCCTGACTACATTAACAATAAATAACTATAGATCTTAATAATATCATCCAATCCATGTTAGTATAATATATTATAAATATGTTATATCAGATATTATATATATATTATATATTTTTTACCCCAAAGATAATGAAGGAAGGAAGGAAAGGAGAGCAAACTCCTTGTCATTGTGATTCACACCACTGCACACAACAAAATGTCACCTCTGTATTTAACCCATCACCAAAATGAACAGTGGGCAGCTCTGAGTGGGGACTGTACCATGCTCAGTGGACCTGGCAGTTGGTGGTTTCGAACTTGGAACCCTCCGGACCCCAATACGGTCACGTAACCAAGGCCACCACTGCCCTGATGATATAATATCTGTGTTTTCCCACTTTTACAGCAGAAACCTCAGCTGTTTCAACCCAATGTGTTCAGTCAATGTACGTTGGTGTCATTGACAGTCGTTTGATAACGAATTAAATAATAAAAAAAAGAAACAACTTCAGTCCAGTACAAGAAAAGTTGATACACTTAGCAAAGAACAGAAACATGAACCTGGTAACTTTGTTTACTGCAGTTGTTAGATTTTATCTAATGGCAAACACAGTCATCTGATGTGACCATGTAGAGGCCCACGAACCAGATGTTGTCTCCTCTTACTAATAAGAATTATTAGATTGGTTTTGTCTTCTTCGCCCTCCACCATCTGCAGCAGAAAGGAACATTGGGGCAACCTTAATGAAAGAACCCCTCTCTCATGGGTGACGTGTGTGTGTGTGTGTGTGTGTGTGTGTGTGTGTGTGTGTGTGTGTGTGTGTGTGTGTGTGAGCTGAGATATTGATTGAATAGTACTACAGTAGTCCCAGGCAAAAAGCCTGTGAGCACCCTCCACTTGCACTTGTCTTTCACACATCATAACGGGATATGGCGACACACACACACACGTACAGGCCCTTCTGAGGACCATTATCTCAGAGTCACAGACTGGCTCTGTGCCAGGAATAACTGCACGCAAAAATACACAAAGAAAAAACACAAAGTACTGCAACGTTTAATTTCTACATTGTCTTTGGAGACTCAGCAGTACTGCAACAATGAGTACATAACTCTACAGCACACACTGTAGTACATCTGGTAGTGTACCATACCTCACACTGTATGTATACATATTTAGATAGATAAGTTTATATATGTAGAATACATAAATGTAGAATGCATATATGTATATACAATTTTATATATGTATGTATGTGTATACATACTGCATGCTAATAGAAAGACTTAATATAATTTTGCTGATTGTATCATTACATTATACTGTTCCATGATGTACTCTGTATTTATTGTTACGTTTTGAACATATAATTTAGTTATTTTTTGACTTTATTGAGCACTGATATTTTGAAAATGTCAAGATAATGTTGTGTAAAATTGTAAGAATATATATACACAAATAAATATAGGTATATAAACATATACAAATATATATATATATACATTTACATATATACATATATTAAATCAACACATGCATATACAGTATATGTGCATGAGTGTTTATATGAATGTAAGTATATATCAATATAAATATGTATGGCATCCTTCACTTCACTGAGTTGCATCACAATGGTAGACGCACAAGTATTAAATGTACATCTATTTAAAGACAGCCTTCATGAGTGAGACAGGGTTCAATGTCAGGTGAGGGTTTTTCTTCCCCACCGCTTGTCTCCAGAGGGTGGCAGTATTCCTGGCTGTCCTGAGGACAACGGGCGTTTTATTAACGGATAAAATGTAAAAATATATAAATATATGATTGGACACGTCAGTAATAATGAGGTCACTCTGCACATCTGCAGGAGAGATCCGTGCAGGTGTGATACACCGTGTGTGTGTGTGCGTGTGTGTGTGTGCTCACCCTGGGTAATTAGATAAAGAGAAGTGAATTAGCAGAGTCCACAGTGCAGAATGATGTTACAGGCTAACCACGCCTAACTGAGAGTCACTAATCACCACTCGTTAGGAGTGTGTGTGTGTGTGTGTGTGTGCACAGGAGTGTGTGTGAGCGTGTGCTCATTCTGCCCTAAAATTGGTTCATTGAGGTAATTAGAGAGTGAGAAGACAATAATCCATAAACATGCTGCATGGAGACGGATCAGAGCCGGAATTCCAGGTGTTCCCAGCGAAGTGGATCAGTGAATCTAACTCCTTAGGACCTGCGCAAACTACGGCCCGCGGACCAAATGCAGCCCACCACACTTTGATATCCGGTCCAACAGTCACTGGTTCTCAGATGTTGAGGCTAAATAAATCAGGCATTTAGGCTCAAACATCTAAAGGCCACTTTTCCAAAAGTCTTAATGAGATTTTTTTTTTACTCGGACAAACATGAAAATTGAGATGTGAACAGCAGGGTCACAATGAAGGTCATTTAGTGTAAACCCTGACTCTTGGCCCAAGTATGGCACTTATATCTGTAATGTTTGGCCCCAGGTTGACTCAATTTTACTCCTTTATCATAATTTTAATTTACTGCATTTATCTGGATGTCTTTTTTAAAATATTTTTGGTAATCACCTCATTTTTATGGGGGAGCTGTTGGGACATTTTAAGACAGTTCCTGTTTAACTAAGCCAACCATTTAAAGTCCGTTTGGTCCAATAAAACAGTTGAAAAAAAAAAACAACCACTACAGAAAAACAGACAGAAACAAACAGGTGGAGCAGGACACCAGGGCACAACGGTCCTGCCTCCCTCCAGAGACACCCCTCACTCACCCTCACCCTCCGCGTCACAAGGCCCAGGACCCAAGGGAGGAAACCTGCAGCACAGCGTACCAGTCTGACACACACACACACACGAACACACTTGAAAGCAAACGTGAATGCAAAGACGTCAGGAGACAGGAGACACGCCCGCCAGGGACGGACGGCACCGGGGGACATCAGCACCCAACAGTCAACGTCTGGAAACTAGCTGATGAAAGAGACTCTCACGTCATGGAAGGAAGCAGCCGTTTGACAAACACACACACACTCTGGCAAACACACACACACACACACACACAAAGCTCCAGATGTACAGTTTGTAGACACAAAAACAAACAAACAAACAAACAACAAACAGGTGAGCTGGACCTGCAGTACACAACACACAGTGTGATCACAATCACTGTTGAGTTGACAGCTGCTCACACACATCTGAGTTTCTTCTGCACAAACACACATTCCGAAGAACACCGCGCACACACACACACACACACTAAAACAATGGGCTTAAACGCTGCAGCACAGACAGAAACACAGATCCACTGTCACCAGCAGGCACACACACACGCACACACATGCGCACGCACACAAACACACACACACACAGACACACACAGGAACTGTTTTCCTGTGGTTGCCGTGGGGAAATTAAAACTACATTATGGACCTCCAGGGGGCGGCGATGAGAGAGAAAAAGAAAGAGAGAGAGGAATAGGAAAAGAGAGAGAGGAAGCAGCAGGAACAGGGGAGGAAGAGAGGAAGAGGAGGAGGATGAGGGGGGCAGTGTCCTGTTTATCTCAGATCAGGTCATCACACAGGGTGGAGGGAACCTGTGACCACGTCTGTCACGTCTATATAATGAAAGTGTTAAAAATAAGGACGTCCCACCATCGGGGCAATATCAGCATAATTATTACACATCATAAGAATCGTTATTGTTTTTTTTCCTCTGATAAAAACAATTCCTGAACACAATGTCTGGGTTTGGTCACATTTGCTGCAATCGTACGTACGAGGAACAATAAATAAGACAACAGGCTTGGACAGACTTGGTACGAGTTTCTTGGATAAGTTTACAGAATAAATCAATCCTTATGGAGGTCTTTTTTTCTTCTTGCCTAAAAACTACAGTAATTTTGGCGAGTATTTAAGTATCACAGATATAAATCATCCATAGATGCTCTGGACAGAGATTCCTTTTAATGAAGCACATGTGTCAAACTCAAGGCCTTGGGGCCAATTGCGGCCCGCCACTCTGGTGTCAACTGCTACAGATATATGCAGATATGTTTGTCCCCAGAAACTGAGGTAAATGTCTCAGGACCCAGAATGTGTCTGACATAAGACTAATTTGCTGAAACCTCTTCGTTTTGTTGTCGTTGCATAGTGATTTTTATGATCAATTTGACGAAAATTGCATAATTAGGCCTAAAAGCTGAGAAGATCATCAGACTGACTGGTTTTTTATCAGACACAGTGTTTGTGTTTTCTGAGTGACTTTCAGGAGCAGACCCAGGTAAGAACAAGGTAGAAGGTCAAACCCACATGACATGAAGGGCCTGCAGTGATGCAACAGGAAGCTCTGGAGGAACATTCATCCCACTTCACTGTGTCCATGAGGAACATATACGCTATTGTTCATGGGCTGTTTACGGATTCTGGGTCACGGCACCAGAGGAAAAAACCTCTCGGCTGACATTTTTCAAAACGGTAAACGCTCCCTGAAGACGCGGCAGGCGGACACTTTCACACTCTGCCATGACGGGGAACACACAGTAACATGAAGTAGACACGAGGACAGAAAAAAAAAAGGATTCTTTTCTGGATTTAAGCAATACAAATACCTGACTTTGGACTTCACAATCAGTCAAGGGGTTAAGAATATGATCATGATAATTGTGATTTATGGTCAATAAAAAAATAAAGTGATTTTCTGTATTTTCTGTATGGGATACTATGGTTCTACGCTGCTTTATTTTTACAAAATAAAAAAAATACAATTTTGAAGGACATTTTATGTAATTACTGTATTTTTACAAAATAAAACAAATTTAAATTGAACAATAAACTTTACATTTCCAGCATGCCATATACTTGCATATTTGATACAGTTTTATTTTATTTTTAAACATGTATAAAAATGTTTATTCTTTCAAAAAAAATAATAAATCATGCAGAAGATGATATATTCTACAATCTAATTCAACAATCTAATCAACGTGAATTTTTTAGAATTATTTCTAAGGTTTTTGTCAAAAAACCTGTGAAAACAGGTTAAGGCGATGTTGGAAAACAGGTTAAGGCGATGATTTTACTTTATCTAATCTAATCTATTTTAATCTAATCTAATCTAAAAATGCCAAAAAATAAATAAATAAAATACACTCTCCATATTAAGTTTTAAAATAAAATAGAGAGACAAAATGATTTCACTACAGTGTCTTTCTCTTCACTGAGTTTGTGCTCAGGAACGAATCTCAACAAACCTTTTCCATCATGACTCACTGTTTTTTTTCTGTTCCCTCTCTGGGTCCAAACCAAACAGTACCAGTGTGTGTGAACGTGTTCAAGTCACTGCTCAAGTGTGTGTGTGTGTGTGTGTGTGAGAATGTACAGTACTGTTGGAGGATGATGTCATCAACTACTACACATAGAACTGAAAATAAGCTGAAAGCTGAAAAGCAGCCTTTTATTAATCAATACTATTGTTGATATAGAAACATTTTTAGCAAACATCAAAGAACATTATAATTATTGTATTTACTTGTATTTCCTTTTAACTTATTTGTTCGACTGAAACCATAGTAGAATTTGAATTATAATATCATCACCTTCTTGTCTGTGTTGTCCCTCTAATCACCTCATTCCTGCTCCTGTCCATCCTTGTCTCTCCTAAAGAGAACCTCAGCATCTTTAACTCCTCCACCTCCAGCTCTGTCTCCTGTCTTCTACCTATTCCTAGTGTCTCTAACCCATCCATCATGGCTGGTCTCACCACCGTCCTGTAAACCTTTCCCTTCACCTCAGCTGACTCTCTTCTATCACAGATCACTCTTATCTCCAGCTGTTCCGTCCTCCGTTCTTCAAATGACTCAGAATAGGAAATTTAATCATTTTCACTTGAGTTGACGTCTTGTGCTCCTTGTAATCAACAATTGAAATATAACAAAAAATAAAAACTTGACTTTCTGATCCACAAACGCTGCTGTTCTGGTTTACCAAACTGACAAAAGACTCAACTTGTTTTTTTTAATGGCAGTAAGGAGCAGTTTTTGAAAAGAGGAGGGAGAGAAAAGGGAGTTGCGGGGGTGCTGCACCACCTACAGCATTCACAGGTCAACTCTCCTGGCTGGAGGAAGCAAGGAAAAAGTGAGGAGGGAGGGAAAGAGAATGAAGAAGCAGGAGAGAGGACAGGACGGGACGGGACGGGAGGGGAGTGTAGGTTGGCTCGGTGTGTGATTCCCTGCGTGTCACCCTCCCACCTCCCTTTGCCTTCCCACCCGCGGGCCTTTCCAAACTCAACACACATTTTCCACAGACAAGTAGAGAGGAGAGAGTGGAGGGGGACAACAGAGAGGGGAGTTAAGAGGAACAGAGAGATCCATTTCAACATCCACTCTCTCTCTCTCTCTATCATTCTCCCCTTTTCTACTTCCACTCATGTCGGCCTTGTCAACACCAGTGTCCAGGCAGAGAAGGAAACAAGGTCTTTGTCTTCCTCACACACACTCCTGAGAAGACGATGTTTAATAAGTGTCAGGAGATAAGCATCAGGAAGACTGACAGAGGTGGAGAACAGGGGAAGAAGACAGGGAAAGTGATGCAGTGGATGCTGAGATTGGAGTTGTTGGTGAAAACCCAAATTGGACGTAAGGCTGAGTAAGGGAATATGGGATGGTCTGTGTGTGTGTGTGTGCATCCTGGGACTTCAGCTTCCTGTAGGATCTGACACACACAGCAGTTCTAGAGTGCCACACAGGACCTCAGTCAGCAGCGCCCCCCCCAAACACACACGCAGCTCATGCTGCAGCCCCAGGAGGAGTGTTAGCACACGTTTAACCGGGAGGAGGGGCAAAAAATGAGTCGTCATCATACCCCTCTCTCCCCCTTCTTGGGTTCCAACTTTTTCCTTCTCTTCTGTCCCTGAAGGACGACCAGACCAGGAGAGTGCAAATAGGAAGGTGAGCGTGAGACTCAGAGATAAGAGTATATTCACCAGGTTCAGTGGAATCTGTTTTCCCTGACTTAGAATCCAAATGTGCTGATTGGCCAAAAAAGCTGACATTAAGTGAATTAAGGTATTTCAGCTCAGCTGTGGACAGCTGTGGACCGTGGACCAAGTGACTACAAGAAATGACACAGCTGTCAAAGTCACGACCAGCAGCAAATTAAAAGGACATGTTTTTGTGCGTCCTTCCTGTGTTTCGCTCCACATCAACACTTATAGATTGTCATAGACTTTATTTTCAGCTGTTGATGCATTTAGAAAATAAAGTTTTAAAAAAATTGTTACGACAGCCCTAATGATCATAAGAACTGAGAAAAGGAAAGTGTTATTGGTTGGCAGTCCATATACGGAGAAACGCTGCCTCTAGTGCACTGTTCCCCAACCACTGGGCTGGGGACCGGTACTGGTCCGTGGGTGAAATGGTGCAGGAAAACTGAGAAATAATGTTTCCTTTTGTCCCCATCTGTCTATTACTTCCACTTGATCCATACCCATATCAACAAAAGTACTGACCAATAGAATGACTAGGATTCCATCATCAATTGATTAGGAAATATTTTCTCAGTGAAGACAACAATAAACTCAAAATGACGCAGAGTCATTGATAGAAGATTCTAACTTTTTACACGGGTCTGGGAGCAAAAACCCCTGTTGTGTCCATGCACAGTTAATGTCCATTAATAACAACCAGCCTGTATTTATTAGAATCTCTTCTGTTTTTTTACCCAGATAATATTGGCCTATGCCTGTATTTTGTCAAATATGCTGGAATTGCTAAAAGGATTCTGAGACATTTACCTCGGTTTTGGAGGAAAAACAGCTGCTTATATCAGTATTAGTTTATCTGCATTGGAAATTATTACATGTCAGCAATGCCGAGCTGTGCAATTCAACTGAAGGCCTTCAGTATGTACGTGTTGCCTTCTAGGTAGGGCCAGCAAGAAGGCCCTGAGGTCGCAATCTCCCGAGATGATTGGTCTGAGCACTATAAACTGAATGGGCTGAGTCCATTCACTACAAAGCCCTATCTTTTGATTCAAGTGGCCCTGACAGGTTTCTTTTAAATGGTAAAAACTCTTTTCATATTAATAAAAAATAATAATACACTTTAATAAAAATACACAATACAATTTTATTTAGAAATATTTATATTTTTCTGAGTATGTTTAGGCCAGCAGAGATGGCTTTGCTGGCCAGATATAGGCAGGTTAATATACGGCATTTAATCATTCAACTCAACAGTCGTTGAACTTTTTTGCATTACATATCAAGAACTTTCAAGGTGATTTCCCAGTCCCTTAAACCTGGAGTGGGACCAATCCACCAGATCAGGTGAAGTTTTCATCTTCACCTTCAGACTATCCATGGTCAAACATTTGATCAATCAATAATTATTGAAGAAGTTTCCAAACTTTCCTCCCCAGACACAACATTAAAATCCAGGCCTTTCCCAGACCCTTCTAATGAGGTCTGTAAAAATTCTCAAATCTCACAAGAGAAAGTGCAGAGTCAGGATCGTTTCTTAATTTCCTGGGTTGGAAATAAGAGAGAATAAAAGATGGAGGAGGACGGAGTGAGTCTGAAGAAACCGCAAAGAAAAAAAAATCCAAAAAGTCCAGGGACAGAAAAGAAAGAGACGCCCCAAAGTCTCTGACGTCCTCCCAAGATATCAAAGACCACAGAGGGTCACACAAATCTTTGTCTCCTCCACACTGTCCTCTCTGCCCGGTCGTCTCTGTTTCCATTCACTTCAACTCCAGGGACCACTCACAGCTCCGTCTCCATCGCTCAACCTTCTCACTCCCTTTTGTTCTCTTCCATCATTTGACCTCCCTCCACTCTGTAACTTCAATCTTAACATTTTTCTTTTAGTCGGGTAGTTTACACTTACCTGTCTGGACGGTTGATTCCTCCCAGGTGCCTCCACACTCTGAAGACTCCCCTTCTTCCACAGCTGAAAACGACAGAAGAAAAAAGGTCAAAAAGAGATACAAAAATATATATATTACATATATGTGACTCTAAATAATTGTATGTATTAATATATAATAAGTTTTATTATCTGAAAAGAAAACTTATAACAACCTTTCCTTATATTATATACTATTAGACCAATAATGTCCTGTCCAATGTTATTGGACATTTTTGTAATAAACCATCCTGTCCAGAGCAAAACAAGACATCACTGTCTTTTCTAAGTACCACTGTCAAATAACAGTGACAAAACAGTGACTTTGGCCTCAATGATTTTTCAAAACAGGACAACACATTTTCTGAGACCTGGAAAACACTGTCTCTGAAAATGTCCCAGGATTAAAAACCCTGCCAGAGTCTCAGCGAGGTTCCTCCTCCAACAGTCTTGAAATAAATCAGGAGAAGACTGAATGTCCAGGTGAAGATCCTGGCGCTCACACGCAGCGGTGATCAGAGCTGGAATGTGTCACTGATTTCCTGGGTACAGCAGGAAGGAGGGAAGTGTGGCGGGCACACAAACAGGAAATAGTCATAACCACCACACAATGGGGTTTCCTGTCCACCCCCCACCGGTAACACGCCATTCCTCACTTTTCCCTTACTCACCTCTGTCCCTGATCAGAGGTTCTCCCAGTTCTCTTCCTGACCCCCCTCCGGCAAACTCCCTCCGCTTGCACCCTTTCATAACGCTGCTCCTGTTCCTCCGAGTGTGTCCTTGTCAGTCCCGCTGCTTCCCCACGGATCCACCCATCCTCACACTTAACAGCGGCAAAAAGCTCAAATGGAAATGGAAGTTATAAATCTGCAAAGTGACTCTTTGAGGAGAGAAAACGTTCCTCCAATCCTGTCCCTTCTCCCAATGTACCACAAGACAAATATAAGAATCAGAAAAACTCTAATGATCCCTGCAGGGAAAACACTGTCACAGAAGAAGAACACAGTGTAAAGAACTGGGTAAAACAGACGAAAACACAGAGGGGAAAGTACCTTGAAACAGTTTTTAAAAAGTTCAACAAAAGTGCAGGTGAAGCCTTGTGCTGGTTTAACAAAAACAGATCCAGCTCTTCCTACACAAACATGACGTGACACACAAAGTAGTTAAGAACAAAACCCTACTTGAACATTTTGAAAGAGCAGGTTTGGGGGATAAAGGTGCTCTGAGAAGACGATGTTGGACCACAGCACAATAAATATGAAGTAATGGAAGAAAAAAAACAGCAAATCCACATGTGGAGTCTCCTGAAAGAGTCACAGAGGAATCAGACTCAAGGACCATACCCTGCCAGAACAGAACCCAACATGGTCTGCGACCTCCCACCATGACTGTCCCAGCTGCCAAAGACACCGAGGAGTATGTGGGAGTGTGAGGGGGTAAGGTGGAGGAAGAGAAGAACTCTTAAAATTTTTTTTTGTTTTTATTTAAATAAAAGCCCTACACCTTTTACCCACTCAACTGAACTAAATGAACTAAAGACATTAGCTCAGACTAGAGAAACCTACAGCAGTGTTTCCCAACCTTTTTTGCGCCACAGACCGTCAGATAAATAACTCTCAGTAACTCTCAGTTCCTGTGTTCTGAAATATTTTCCGACCTATAATATCTTCCCACCCGAATTTACTGTGCGTGGGCACAACAAGCTACCAGACCGGTATACAAGGTTAAAATCTCGTATCAATGACTGTGTGTCATTTTGAGTTTATTGTTGTTGTCTTCACTGAGAATATATTTCCTAATCAAATATAGTTGTTTTATTGATCCTATCAGCTTTATTGTTCAATTCTTTGTTGATATGGGTATGGTTAAAGTGTAAGTAATAGCCAGACCGGGCCAAAAGAAAACATAATTTCTCAGCGGCCGGCATCAATTCACCCATGAACCGGAACTGGTCCCCAGCCCGGTGGTTGGGGACCACTGACTTACAGGTCAGACACAACAACAAAACCAAAAATACGGACGAGGGAGAAGATAATTCCTTCTTTGTCGAATCCTAATCTTTGACCCAATGCAAGTCTAGAAATAGACTGAGGAGATGTAGGAAAATATGGTTTTTGTCACAACTTTTTTTCTCCTGATCATTAAGCATCTTATCCTGAAACTTTCTGACCCACCCTTCTACATCACCTAACAGTTCTGTCCCAAATGGGGGAGCAGACTCTGGGGTGTAACTCAGCACCAGCAGCTCTATTCATCACCTACTAAAACATAATATTTTTTTGTTGTTTCAACTTCATGTAAATGAACCTGGTGACTGTTGTGACCAGATGGACCGGCGGTCACCAGGGACCGCCAGTATGTGGTTAGGACAGCTAAGAAAAGTTGGGGATGTCAGACAGACCTAGATGCACTGGTAACTCTACGTCTAATAAAAGCCCATTTTTCTTGATGAGACTGTGGGGAATACGGCGTGTTTCATTAGCCAAGCACACGGAGCTTTATTTAGACTCCCAGAGTCCTCTCAGGCCCCTCAGAGACACACACACACGCCGTTACTGTGAACCCTGCACACAGCAGGGGGCTGAGGGGGGAGAGTGTGTGTGAGGGGAGCATGCTTACACATACCAGAGCAATAAAAGCAAAGGGAACGTTCAGAGATGGAGTGTGTGTGGAGCCTGCAGGTGCCTGTGTTTCCTCTAAGTTTAGGCCACTAGGGGATACTGAAGCTCTTAGAAAGTGACCTGCATATGGGCGTCAGAACCAAACACACACACACACACACACACACACACACACACACACACAAAAACACATCCAAGGTGTCCAATTATTCTGTTGGTTCACTTAAATACAATACAACATTAGAACCTCATTTCAGGGACCAATGCCAGTGTGTAGGTTATTAGATATTTGGCCGCCGTAGGACACAGAGGCAAAAAAAACCTAAAAAAAATCAACACATACAATCACAGGAACACAACCATTTACAACAGGGCTAGTGTAGTGCAACTGGGGATCAAACCATTCCTCCTTGTCAAAGTCTTAACAAGATGTTAACCGATGTTATTGCATTATCCTAATTAAGTAGTATCTGCAGGAATCATTATCAGTTTTTCTCCTGTAATGAACACCTGAAAATGCCTGGAATAATGATAGTTCTGGGGGAAAAAGACTGTATATGAAAGCATAAGTCACTAGATGGCAGCACTGCAGCTCATTTATTTGACCTACAGTGTGAGCAGTCCAATCACACCCTTCCATTGTGTCGCTGACGAGTTCTGATCACCCAGTTTAAGCGGCAGATTGATGCTGAGATTGAAAAAAAAAAAAAGCATAATATATTGCCTTTAACTTTTTTACTTAGAGAAGATTCGTCAATGTTTCAGAACAGCAGATCAAATATTATTTATTTTGAGAATGTTGCAGTATTACTTGTCCACAGTACCAGCTGACACCAGCTGACTGTTATACAACACTTCAGGCATTAACTTGCACTACAACCCTTTTATATATCTTGTGGGCCCCGCTTACATTCAACTTTCACATCAAGGTGAGGGCCACAAAATATCGCTCCACCAGCCACAAATAGCCCACGGGCCACAAGTTTGAGACCCCTGTTATAGATAGAGTGGAAGACTGTAGGTGGTCCACGGGTTGCTCTTGACATATTTAGGTTCATATTCCAGTGGTGTGAATGAAAGTGTGAATAGTTATGGATGTGGGAAATAGGAGGTCTGCTACGATATGTCTACTCCTGTACTGCTGTGTATTCTGACTCTGATGCACATGGAGGGAAAATCAAAGACAAATGTTTCTATAAAATCTGGCAAACCTGAATGAAGAGTAACTTGTGAATCCTCACGAGTTCAACCTCCTGTCACTGTGGGTTTTTTAAAGAGTCGACTGTAAATGAGTCAGACAGGAGGGGTGAGAGAACGGGGGAGAAGTGGAGCAGTGAGGAGAGGGAAAAAAAAAGATGGGCCTCAGTAATGACGGTGATGAGATTATAAACAAATATTTACACTGATGCTGTCATTAATTATTCACACTCACACACACACAGCTGCAGCAGCACAACATTCTGCCTCTATTTGTTTCTTTTATCCACAAAATAAGTTTTATCATATTTTATTTTACTCCAGACTTTCTTTGTTTTTTTACAGATTTTTACTGAATTTAAAGATGCAAAACAAGGATTAAAGATCTAAGGATGAGAAGAACAAATGCTTTTGTGCCACTCATCATTGTACTTCCATCACTGACATCCACTCTTAGGTCAGTAGGAGGTAGATCACTGGGTTGGGGATCGGTACCACTTGATCCATACCCATATCAACAAAAGAACTGACCAATCGAATGCCTAGGATTCCATCATCAATCATGTAACTAAATTTGATTAGGAAATATTTTCTCAGTGAAGACAACGACAATAAACTCTACCGGTCTGGTAGCAAAAAGTTATAGGCTGGGTGCACTTGGGAAATCCTTGCCATTCCCATGCACAGTTAATTCGGGATTTTATAGGTAGGAAAATATTTCAGAACACAGAAAATTTAATTTTATTAAGGGTATTCATCTGCCACATCTTAACCACCCATCTGTGAAAATAGTACGAGACATTTAACCGGTCCTTGGTACAAAAAAGGTTGGGGACAACCGTCCACCATCAGTACCTCGGTCGACCAGTGCTTGGTCACCAGGCTCAACATATTATCTTCTACCATATTTTCTTCCTTATCTCCTCCCCTCATTCCTCATCACCAACCACATTCCCTCTTACTCCCTCTTTTTCCTCTCTGGATTTTGTTGGTCCCATGGAGACCATTTGTTCCATCCTCCACCAGAATAAAACCTTTGTCGTCCTCCTCCCCCGTCATTCCCCCATCTCCCTTAAACAACACATCCAGGCTGGTACAGTATCAGGGCCAGTTATTCCCCAGGCTGCAGCAGTTTTCCAGATCTCTGTGACAGACTGGTCAATGTGGCCAATCACGCGGCCCTGAGAGGAGGGATGTGGGTCAGAGTACGGCCCACGATAGGCTGCTTCTTCTCCCAGTGCGACCGTGTTGATTGACAGCAAAGCTGGACAGAAGTGGGGAAGAGGATGGGAGGGGTAATTGTCATCTGAATCACTTTCTGTCCAAGGCTCTCATCCTAAACACTCAGGGTTTTTTAACTCCCCTCTCAGCCTTACTCTAGTTCCCTTCCACTTCTTACTTTCCCACTTAAAGCCACGTCCTCCACCACCACTCGCCCCACCAGCCCCAAAACCCTGACAAGCTTTTCCCCCTGCAGTTCCAGAGGGACTCACTCATTGGCCGGAGCGTCCGTCCCTCAGGTCCGACTTTGTGATGCTACTGGCCGAGGGCTGATGCCAATCTCCGTACCCAGCACACCCCCGGGGACCTGCACTGACTTCAATGGCCTGTGTCACAACACACACACACACGCATACACACTTGTAGTCAGGGGACGGAGGACACAAGCTGATTAACCAAATACTTTTATCAGCAGTAAAACCGTTCGCTAGGCCTGCACACACACACGCACACACACAAACGCACTCTGACTCACATCTCAGGCGCTGAACCACTAGCCAGAAACAGCAGGCTTCGGGAGTGTGTGTATATATGTGTGTGTGTGTGTGTTGATGCCTTTGTTTGTGTGTGTAAAGGGACAGAGGTAGCAGAGGGCTTAAATGGATGGCAGAGAGAAAGAGCTTCAACCAAAGCGAGTCTGGCCGACAAGCTTCATCACCCTCTCCATCTCTCCCTGTCTGTTCTCTCCCTCCTCTGGTCCTCACTTCTTTTTTTCACTTTTTTTTTTTTTAAAAGGATTTCTGATATTAACATTTGCCAATATTCAATATCGTCCATGATGTCCAAGCACTTAATGTCCTACGTATTCCAGTGTATGCAGTGTATCCAAAAGAGACAGTCTCAGGACACTGTGTCCGGCAAAATCCTAGCATTATGTCCCGGAGTTTTCCCATAACGATAAGAATTTTACAAACATCAGATAAATATGCTAATACCAATCAACCACCATAATTGAACATTCCTTATTTCTTTCCTCCATTTAGAACAGGGTTCTCAAACTTGTGGCCTGTGGGCCATTTGTGGCCCCCACATTGACGTGAAAGTTGAATCTATAATAATATTTTATAGATTTCTTTCCCACATTTCCACAGATCCACAGTCTTCTTCTGATTCAGTGTTGTATGGCCCTCAACTTATTTGAGATTGAGGCCCCTGATTTAGAACAACAAATATTCTATTTAGAACAATACTGATCCATATAAAAGCTCAAGTTTTAATTAAATATTCAGTGTGATTTTGATCTTTCTTTATTCAAGTCAAGTCCCCAGATCATGAAGATAGCAAACTCCTGAGCCTTCTCTAGACAATAACACTGTCATCATTGACTCTATCCATCCATCCATTTTGGTCGACTTCTCTGTTACCAGGTCGCAGTCCTCACAACTGCCACGTATCTCTAATCTGAGCCTAGTTCTAGTCCTAACTCCAAACTATTTATTGTAAATATTGCATTAAATGAAAATTAAATTCATTATTAAAATTAAAATTAAAATTAAAACTCCAGAGGTCCCACAAACACACCATTGTCACAGGGAGAGGGTCCACACAAGCTTGTGTGTACCAGTAACACACACCCTCAGCCATGTGCAGTGATCATAAAGTACTGCAAAAACAATTTCACCTCCCGACACCTAGAGAGCAGAACACTCATTTTCACGGAGAGAGAGACGGAGACAGAGAGAGAGACAGAGAGACGAGCGCAGAGTTGATGTTCAGGGCCAAACAACACAGCATGAGATTAAAGAGCCGCTCTGATCTGACATTTGTTTTTCTGTCTGTCAGGCAGAGTGAGGCGGGAACAGGAATCAATAGCAGCCGAGAAAGAGGGAAGGAAGGAAGGAAAGAGAATATTTAAAAGCAGACAGGAATGGCATATGGACTGGAAATGGAAGTCATAAAGAAGGATGAAAGGTTAGGAAGAGTTGAAGATGACAAGGGAGAGGAAGAGAGGGTAAAGGAGGGCAGGGCGGAGGAGTAGGACACGGAGAAGAGAGAGGGACACATTTTCTCTGGGGGACGCAAACTCTGGGGAAAAGAACCAGGAATAGCTGAACTAGAAGATCCCTGTGAGAACCGCCATCACCGTCAAGTCAAACTCGACACGTCCACGGTTCACGATCACCATGAGCTGCAGCATGACAGTCAGCTGCAGCAAAATAATAAAATTGCTGCCTACATCACAGAGATCCTCTGGTATCATCTGATGGGTTTTGGTTCAACTATATCCAGCCCAGTGGTCCAATATCCAAATATGGGTTTTGATAAAGTGTGAAGAATGGACAGAATTGGTAAAGTGTGAAGAATGGACAGCTACGGCCAAGAAAAAGCAGTATATCTCTGTGGCCTGGCACCATTTCACCCACGGACTGGTACCGGTCCCCGGCCCAGTGGTTGGGCACCACTGGGCCAGGATTTCATCATCAATTATGCAACTGTATTTGATTAGGAAATATTTTCCAAGTAACAACAACAACAACCGTTAACTCAAAATGACGCAGATATTTTATGTATATATCCTAATGATGAGCAATAGATACTAACTTTTGATACTGGTCTGAAAATCATGTCTCCTGGACTTTCAGCTCCTCTCTGGTCCCCTCATCTCCTACCTCTCTCTCTCTCTCTCTCTCTCCCTGTCTCCCTCCCTCCCCCTCTCTGTGACTCCATTCAGTCCGTCACAGCAGGGCGCTCTGTGCCTTTTGACTGGAGGTGAAAAGAAAGGACCTGGTAAAACCAACTGAAGGCTGCAGCAGTTCTAAAGAGAACCAGGGTTCAAAGAGGAGGCAGAGAAAGGAAACAACAGCAGCAGCTTGTTCTGCTGAGGAGTCCACACTCTCAGGACAAAGGACAGCAGGCTTACTTCACTAAGAGTGTATGAGCGTAGAAGACACACACAAATGTGTGTGAGGAAGTCTGTCTGACCAATTGATATAGTCCACATCAGTCAGGTGTGCAAGGCACCTTTGCTTATTACGCCACCACATGGTGAATGTAGGGGTTATGAGAGGATAATCAAGTGTCTGACTCCAACTACCTCCACATCCTCCCTCACTGCATCCATCAATCTCCTCTATGTCTGATAGCTCCATCTCTAGGATCATTCCTCTACCTATGTACCCACTGTCCCTCCTCTGAACATGTCCAAACCATCTCAATCTGTCTTCTCTAGCTTTTTCTCCAAACCTTCCTGTCTGT
>JAFBJS010003109.1:315008-377621 GCA_016785265.1 Paraplagusia blochii
CTCTAATCACCTCATTCCTGATCCTGTCCATCCTTGTCTCTCCTAAAGAGAATCTCAGCAGCATCTTTAACTCCTCCACCTCCAGCTCTGCTTCCTGTCTTCTGTCTATTCCTAATCCATCCATCATGGAGGGTCTCACAACTGTCCTGTAAACCTTTCCCTTCACCTTAGCTGAGACTCTCTAGTCTACAGACAAAAAGAATCTCAGCATCTTTAACTCTGCACTGGTACTGTACACATTCAAAACATCTTTACATGTTTGTTTAACTTGCAAAGATGTTAACTCATAAAATACAACAACAACAATACAACTAAAGTCAAATATAAAATTAAATTGGTAAGATTATTTAATGGCAGTCAAAGTAAAAAAAACTTTCTCGAAGGGAGTGTTCTTAGTTTCTTCTAACCAAACGTCTGATTTAATACAATTTTCTTGTCAGTATTTGTGTCAGAACTTTTGTACGTAGTAATTACATCGTTATTAAATAATTTCTATATTATTTCAGAGTGAGACCCCAGGCCTTGGGTCTGCTGGCCCTTTATTATTCACTAATTTGCCTCTAATTGAGAACAGATCCACACGACTCCGGTCAAATTTATGCTTCTTACTGCTGAGCTGCACCAATCATCAATTACATTTGCTTGTTTTGTCCTGTTGGAGAAAAAAAAAACACAAAAAAAAACAAGAGCAACTACCAAAAATTCAAATCCGCCCCCTGCTGCCAAGTCAATGGAAATGGGAACAAAGCTTTTAGAAAAGCCATTTAATGGCTGAGTGAGCTTTAATGCAAGGCCAACACCGACTCCTTTGTTAGCAAACGTGTGTCGACACTATTTATAACTGCACAAACAAAACGAGGTGAGCTGTTGGAGTTTTTTTTTTTTATTATTTGTTTGTCTTAATAAAACAACATTTGCAGTGTTTTACGTGATTATTCACACACGCCGATGTCTTCCCAGTAATCCAAGCCACATGTGAAGTCTCTCAGAGTTTTATCGGAGCCAGTTGCCCCATGAAAGTCTCTGTGCTCTGCCACTAAAACTCATCTAATGCTAAAGACATATGGTGGGAGACAGAGATGGGGACGAAGGGGGTAAGAGTAGAGGACAGGAACTGGGAATTAATCTCTACTGTAATGTACACAAACCAAAAATGGGATCATAGCATCATTGTTCTGCTCTTGCAATACTTACGGCAATGGTCACCAACCACTGGGCCTGGGACCAGTAGCAGTCCGTGGGTGAATTGCTGCAATTATTTGCCATTGATAGAAGATACTAACCTTGCATACCGGTCTGGTAGCAGAAAATTATAGGCTGTGTGCACTTCTGTAATCTTTGTTAGGTGCATGCACAGTTATTTGGGGTAGGAAGATCTTATGGGTAGGAATATATTTCAGAATACCTAACATTTCATTTTATTAGGGGTTTATCTGACACAAGACCAGTCCGTGAAGAAACTACCAGACACTTAACCGGTCCGTGGTGCAAAAAGGTTGGGGGACCTACTCCTACCATTGAAAAAAAGTACAATGTATGCCTCATGTAAGTGAGGTACATTAAGGGATGTGGCCACTCTTGGTCACTCTCTTAGATTCCTTGGACCAGGTGGAGACGTTTGAACAGTAAAAGTAATAACAACAGTAATAATCAGAAATCCACTGCAAGAACAAGTCAACTAGCTCAGCTGCTTCTTCAGCTTTTCATCCAACTGGAGATCAATCTCCCTTATGCCATTTCATGATAAAAGCTGGAATCATTATTATGGGATAGTGTCATTAAAATTGTTTTCTGCGTTCATATTAAAAAGGGTTAGGCTACATTACAATCTTTTCAAATCTCATAAGGTACTCCAGGACAGTAATTATTCACCGCCTGGAGTTAAAGTTATTGTCAATTAACTTGAACTTAACAACCGCAGATCCGCCAAATGTAGGTAAAAATTAATTGTGCTGGGAGAAGTCGTCAAGATACCGGAGGCTTCCACTGCCGAGTGTCAGCTAAGTGTTCTGAAGCAAAGACAAATAAAATTAAACAAAGAGAATAAGGATTGTTAGAAGCATGATTCCCCGATGTGACGACTGTGATGAACCAGACGCAGTACCTTAGTGGTATCAGCAGATGGACACCAGAAAATTGCATCATCTTTGTAGTGATGAAGACTAATTGAAAAGGCCAAATGGTACTGGCCACTTTTAATCTCAACTTGACCAATAAACTTCGGCCCAATCAGAAAATATTTTTATCAACTTTAAGATTTGTTTTTGGGCATCACTGCTTTGAACTGTGTGGAACTTGTACAGTTTATTTTACTACCCAAAGGCAGCAGCTTCAATCAGTCTAGGAGGGCACATGTCACCATCCACCCCAGCTCACTGAGCAGAGGCTACTTGTGTCAAATTCAAATATTACTGCTAACCTACAAAGTATTTGAGGGATCTGATCTGCAGGCCCAACACCCACACGAGGCAACTGGGGCACTAATCTTGGGTCATTCCAGTCTGGTCAAATGACCAACTTTTGAAGAGCCCATGCTCCCCTACCACCTTCAGCACTTGAGTCCTAAATACTTGTCTCTTAGAGTTCCTCCTGTACGATGATTGCTTATCCTCCTCTTGTAAGTGCCTTTGCATAAAATTGTCTGTTAAATACATAAATGTAAATATAAAACTATTTACTGAGAAATTGGATGGAACAGATGAGCCAGGTACTGGCAATTTTTTTTTAAAAAGTAGACAATCCAGAGGAGACGGAGTGGAACTGATACCTTCAGGCCAGAGAAGCCAGACTCATTGCCCCCATTGGTTCAGAGACCCACTTGGCTCCACTTACCATAAACTTTGTGCTAAACAAACCAAATAAATGCTTAAAATGTAAGTGTTCCCTTCTTCCTCCCCTCACTCACCCGCCCTCCCCGCCATTCCTTCCCTCCATCTTCTTGTCATATGTGCTCAACTCCCGCTTAATGTCCTGCAAATGAAGCGGATTTATTAATGTGTAATTAAGTAATAATCATCGCTACATAATGCATGAGAAGCTCGAGGGGGATGAGAGTGGTGAGAGAGAGAGAGAGAGGGAGACGAGGAGAGATTGGGCCTGGTGATGCTGGGAGAGCAGACAGAGAAGGAGATTTCTGAAGCCCAGCCTCGTTAAAGACACACATTAGAAAGGGATTAATCCGCCAGAATAATAGTTTGATAAGAGACGAGCAGTGGTTGCTCCCCCTTTTCAACCTCTCCCTCCCTTCCTCCACACACCGTCAGCTGCTCTCACAGCCCATCATCGTGTTCAATTACCCGACTGCAATTAGTTAAGTCCCTGCACTGTTAACGAGGACTAATCACTGGGAAGGTTACCCTGGTCAAGAACATCCATCACAGGAACCAAGGCTGCAGCTGTGGTCGAGTAAAAAGGTGAAGTCAGCCTGTACTAATGATTAGCGAGAGCCTTGGGTTGTGGGTGAAGACATGACGCAGTCCCTCCTGCAGACAGACGTGAATCAGGTGGTTCTGGTTCTGTTGTTGAATCCTGGTCTCGACATAGACAGACCAGTTGCCAGTGTCTACAAGTTTCTCATAAATGCATTAGTCATTAACAAAATTGGCAAAGTAAACACTTTATTTCGGGTCCTTGCAACAAACTAATACCTATAAATGTGGCAGTTTGCCCCCAAAATTAGGGTAAACATCTCAGACCCATAGAAGCGAACGTAGCGAATCGGCATTGTGAGACTAAGACTACAGTTTCCTGTCCCATCAGACCTGAATCCTAAAGCCAACCTCATCTGACATGCGACCACACATGTAGGTGTTAACACCAGGCCTGAGCGGGGTCTCTCGGACAGGGTGTGAATCTGCAGCAGTCGGTGGATGAAGAGGGATTTTGCTCTTGTTTGTTGTTTGTTGCCATTACAGCATGCCTGGCTGACCAGTAAGTCCAGGAGCAAGCAGGCCAACCGGTCATAGATGGCTGAGCAGGTGAGAGACAGAGGAACATGAAAACACAGATAATCCCCACGGATGCTCACCTCATCCTGGCCTCCCTCCCTTCCCTCTGCCCTTCTGAGTGCCACTGTGCTCCCATCTTTCCCTAAAAACCGTGCTTCCTCCTTCAGCACCATACCCCCAAATACAGCATCTTGCCAAGCCGTCAAACGGGGCAAGGTGTGGAGGCCAGATAGCAACACCCATCGACACCCACACAGATGCATGAGTTCACAGAGACAAAACACTTGGCACTTATACAAGCTGGAGTGCAGGGGCCGCGCTACACTTACCACGCACACGTGCGTACGTATCTACATACGTACGTACAAACAGCACACACTTGCAAACTCACGGTGGTGATCGGCTGCCTCAGCTTTGCTTCACTCTGCTTCACTTGGCTGCCCGACTAAAGCTTAGCTCTGGTTATGCAGGCTGCTGAGGTCTGACACACACACACAGACGTATTGGTACCGGTGTGATGCATAACTCCACCAATGACGTGCATCCTAATACAGTGTTCTCCAACCTTTTTTGCGCCACAGACAGTTTAACATAACCACATAACCAAAATAAAACCCTTCCTAGGTGTAAACTGATGAAGTTCCTCCTTGATCCAGGTCTGATATCCACAGAGTTCAGTTGTCAGCAGCAAAGTGACTTCTTAGAGGAACGAAAGACATTTTTTCTCAACTGCCAAACTTCCTCAGTTTTTTAGATGATGTCAGGGGGAACCCTAGTAACTGCATATATCTTAACTGAGGAAAATGTTTTTTTTTCATGACTTCTGAACAGTGCAATCATGATCTGTTCTATATGTCGCAGAAAAAACATGACAGTGAGAAGATGAGAAGACGGTGCGCGGAGCGTTGATGTCATGTGACCTGCAGCACCAAAGAAGAGGAAGAGTGATTTGTCCAGTTGCCTATCAATGTAATCTTTTTTAAGTGACTAAGAAAGTTTTCAAACAAGTGTGAACGGTGACAAAACGGTCAGATCCGGAATAGCATCTGTATTTAATGGAGATAGAGAAGGAGGAGAAGGTGGAAGGAGGAGAAGGAGGAGGAAGATGGGGTTTAGATGTGTTAACTGATCAAATATGAAAGTGTGGTGACTCAAAATTGAGACAATCTGGAAAGAAAACAACAATGTGGAGGATTTTAGAATCTTAAGTAGAAAAATATGTGAAGGTTTTTTGCTGTGTCCGTCTCTCTCCCTCTTTATCGTTATTTCCATCAGTTTTCTCCTGCACACACATAGTGCAGTGGAAAAAAAAAAACTTTTCAATATCCTTTAACTTCACCTGGAGTTAATTTGTGTTCAATATCTCCTCTTCAACACGTCCAGATCAATAGTGCATGTGTGGATCACCATGAAAAAATTTAATATCAAATCTAAAACAGCATCCAACCAGGGGAAATTATCCAGATTACACCAAACTAAAATTCTAAATTCAAAACCCAAGATCTTTTTCTGTGTCCTCAAATTTAAAAAAATAATTTTTTTTTTACCAATTTTAAAGCTTTACTAAACCAGAGCAAAGATTAATCCAGATTACAGGTAAGGGCAGTGCAGCAGGGAGAACAATTTGTTTTCCCCCAAATACTTTAAAATTTACAATAAAAAGCCCAAACACATTGAACAGCAATATTTTCTAAAATCTTTAAAAGAGAAAACTTGAGTTTTGTATCATCATAAAAAGCTAATTTCTCTGAATTCTTGCTTGTTATAATCCAGATTACAGTTCATGTTTATGTCAATCCTGTCCTCACAGCAAATATTTTCAAACAAATATGTTGAAAACAACATTCCCAACATGAGTCACTGTGATACAATCACAGGTAATAATCCAGATAATTTAAGACCACCACGTCATAGTGTCTTCCGTGTCCTCAAAATTAGATAATTTAAATAATCTACACACTGATTTAGAAGCGTTACAGAGAGACTGTGATTTTTTCCTGTTTTGGTTTTGCCTTTAAACAGTCCAATTAAACCCCAAATAACAACAACAAATTCACAAATTCAAATGTGCAGCAAATGGACATTAACTCCAACTTCGGACCAAGACAGAAACTGAGGGAAAATGTCCAAATTCTAATGATATACAGTATATAAGAAGTATTTTACCTAAATATTCCTTTTTCCATCACAGAATCCAACTCAGTCCGTCCTATCCTAAAAGTTTCACTTCATGATGTAGCAGTTTGTCTGTGAATATTTCTCATTTTCAACAGACTATAACAGTCGGTCAGTGATTGCAGTCAGATCTCCCTGTTGTCATTGACTGATTGACTTCTCTGTTCGACTAAACTACACACAGCTGCCGGTCACTGACCCTCACTGGAAACAGAAACGGAACCTTTGACGTCACTGACGCTGTGATCTTTGGGTTTTTTATCGGTGTCTGTTTGGAGGTTTTAGTTTTGTCGGTGTCTTCATCCCTAACGTCTCCGTTCACAGCACACGCGGCAGGATCAGGATCAGGAGCAGGAACACGTCCTTACCTTTGACGGAGCGCGGCTTGGCCTGCTTCCTCCTCGACATCTCTGCCTCCTCTCCAACTCCTCTCCTCTCAAATGTTTGTTTCTTTTTCTCCCTACGGCTCAGCTCCGCTCAGGGTTTCCGGTCCAACATGCGGACAGGACGCAGTCCGATCTGTCTTTCCCACCTCCTGGTCCAACACTTCCTGACTGCTGCCGCCGATCCTCCGCCTGTTGCAATGCGGCAGCTTTGGCTCAAGACCGGTGACAACCGACACCACACACCGGGAATGGAGCAGTATCGGCGGCCGTTTCGGTGGGGTAGAAGGCGTTCGGCTCCCTCCACAACCTGTGGGAACAAACTTCCAGTTGTCGTCCGTCTTCGGTCTTCTCGGAAATCCTGGCGTTTCCTCTTGTTTCTCCTCTCTTTACACCGCGCTCGTCCTTCCGCTCCTCCGGCGCCGCTCCGTGCGCTTCTGCCGTTCGGGTTGAGATCTTTCCTGCTGCTGTTGACGATGCACGATGAACCCGCACGAGTGCAAACAGTGTCCCGCAGGTGGAAAGTGACGGACAGATCGTTGTTGGAGTGCGTGGTGATCTGGTCCAGGTGAGGAGTCGCGACGCGCACGGAGCGATAACGGCTTCAACCTCAAAACTCTTCGTCCTTGCGCTCCCTCCTTCTCTCCTGCTGCTCCTTCTCAGATTTTCTTTAGTTATTAAAAACTATTTAAGTCTCTTTTTGCTTTTTCTCTTCCCTTCTGGACAGCAGTGCCTCTCCCAGTCTCGCTGAACCCCGGCCGTCCCGTTATTCTACACCCGGTAGAGGTGGAAGTGGTGGTAGCGGTGCTGCTGTTGGTCTGGTGGTGGCATGGACATTACGCTCTTCCCCTGCTGCATCTCCACCCGGAGTGGGAATACCGTCTGACAAGCCTTCTTAACGTGTATATGTGTGACCGTGTGTGTGAGAGAGAGAGGGCGAGAGAGAGAGAGAGAGAGAAGTGTGTGTATGTGTGTGTGTGTGAGACAGAGAGAGGGAGAAAGAGTTAATATTTCCCCAAATACTTTGCGCAACCACAACCCTCCCTACCAAAATATTCCCAACTATGATCCCAGAATTCCCACTCTGCTCTGTAAAAACCTCCGCTAGCCTCTGTCTCCCTGCTTTTTCTTTGTCCTGACTCTGGCTACCAGTCTCCCTCCTCCTCCTCCGCCTCCTCTGCCTGCCTCTGCTGGCGGGGCTGCGGCGCAGACACACATAATAAAGCCAAGGCAGGCAGAGCTTGGCTGGAAATGTAGCCGCGTCCCAGCAGGGGGATGTGAGAGAAGGGTCCCGGCGGGGGAGCGCTCTGATCCCGCAGGGAGCAGCTCGGCACAGCCCGGGTTGGCTGAGGCAGAGAGAAGTAGAGGAGAGAGAGAGGGAGAGAGAGGAGGGATGATGGAGAGGGAGGGAGCGAAAGTGGAGAGAGAGTGGAGGGCATGGAGAGTAAGGCAACAGCGCCTAGGTGTGGTGGATTGGCGCTACTACGTCGGGGATTCAGAGAGTAAAGACGAAGGCAGAATAAAAAAATAAAATGTGGATTGGAATGGGAACATTAAAAAGGGTGAGTGGATGAGGGAGGGGAGTGTTCCTCCCACTCTACCTCAGTGTCACCTGGGAGGGTGGAGGTTGTACTCTGTCCTTTCTCTGAAGTATCTGTCCCTCACAGACCAGTCCAGGAACATGCAGACTATTACCCACTGGTGGTTCACAGGACAAAATCAGTCCACCAGACCATCCTGAGTAAACACCAAATATTAACTTTTATTTTTTCTTCTTTCAGCTTTTCCGTTTTTTAGGGGTCGCCACATGAATCCTCCTTCTCCATCGCCACTGTTCCCTCCACTTTTACTATGAGTGTCCTCCCTCACTGCATCCATCAATCTCCTCTATGTCTCCTACCTGGTAGCTCCATCTCTAGGATCATTCTTCTACCAACGTGTATCCACTGTCCCTCCTCTGAACATGTCCAAACCGTCTCAATCTTGCTTCTCAAGCTTTTTCTCCAAACCTTCTTGTCTGTGTTTTCCCTCGTATCACCTCATTCTTGATCCTGTCCATCCTTGAGAAGAGAATCACAGCATTTTTAACTATGTTAAACTTTTTTTCTGATTCAGTTAAATGTAAGGCTTAAACCTTGCATCTTAAACAGGCCTGGGGGGAATTATTCTGACTCTCGGGCCACAGGTGGTACTAAAATTTGTGTCACGGGCAAGATCAGGATCAGAGCGATTGCATATTTGTGTGAACTAAGATAAATGATAAGTATTGAATAAAGGTGAAATGCTTTAAGCCTCTTTGAGACCATCCATTGGAAATGCTGGCTCTGCACGGAAAAGGTAGAAGGATAACGATAATGTAAATTAACGGTATAATTTTGAAAAGTCTGGCAGGTCGGATTAAAACGGCAAATGGGAAACATTTGGCCCTCGGGCCTTAGTTTGCCCAGGTCTGATCTAAAGCAATGTATCCCAAACTTCTCCTGCAGCCTGATAGCACAATTTTTGAGATCACACCTGATTTTTATCATATTATTGCCAATATCTAAAATTATGACGTGACAAAAACACCTCAAACCAATTCCATAATTTCCTGAGAGATTAATAAAGTTCTATTTATCTATCTATATCAATTGATACAGACCTAGGCCTCTACCTAACCCTGTATTGAAATACTATTAAGGAACTGGTAATCTTTTTTTGGTTTTTAGGCCAGTTGCTGGTAATAAAATGAGTTGCAATGCCGCTATCTACTGATTCTTACTTTTATGTGCAGTCATTTTTCCAATAATTATTTAAGGGTGCACATCATTTGGTTGGGCCGATAATATCGACAGCCCCAAATTATCGTACATCCCTATTATTATTCATCTTCTTCTGCTTGTCCGTCGCAGGGTCGCAGGGGCAGCTGGTGCCACTCAAATCACATTGCACCATATAGTGAGCCCTCCTGTGGGTGGTGAGCCCACAAGAAGTTATGTGGCTGTGAACGTTACTATGCTCAGAGCACCATAGTGGTAACCTGGCAGCTGCTGGATTTGAACCTGAAGCCCTGTGGACCAAAATCTGCTTCCTTAACCACTAGACCACCACTGTTGACATGCACACTATTAATAAAATAATAAAAGAACTCAACATGCTCAGTTCAGCAAAAAAAGACATCATTGGCAAAATCAAAAACATTAGTCTGATTGTGACCTCGACTTCCCGTGTTGTTTTATTTACTGTTTCAAGGCCAAAGTTTTGTCCGAGTTCCTTCTGGCCATGTTTTCAGCATTAACTCTGCTCTCACCACATCTCCAACAGGTTAGTCCCCAGTACTGACCATGTGGTAATACTTCCCACAGCGGTACACACTTCAAAGAACCAGAACTGTCCATTTAATAAGAGCTGTGTTTTTGTTCAACTGGGGCCAGCGTGGAAGACGTTAACGTTAAAGAAGACCTTCTGTGGTCCAACAATGACAGCAGTGGCTGCAGGCTAACGTGACTTTACCTCCCTGCTCCACCCCCCAATATCTCTTCTATGTGTAATTGAGAGCACAGAGACTTTGGTGCCACAGAGATGCAGAATGTTCTTCCTGCCTCTGTGTCCTCCAGCGCTCCCTACTGGAGTGAGTCCTGCCTTTATACAGCCAGGCTTTCGCTTATTCTTTTTTTCTTTTTCTTTCCTTGTGAAACTAAATGTTTGACTTACTGTACAAATATAATTCAATTAGTCACACAAGAGCGTGCACACATTTGGACAGTCTGTGTGTGTGTGTGTGTTTGTCTTTAAAGTCCCTTTATTCTCCAGTAGAGGGGAGAGGGACGTGTCTGTGTACAATATAAAGCAGACAAAGAGAAAAAATGAAAATCACTGGCTGCTTTGTTCTTCACTCCCTGCTCCTACTGAGCTGCTCTGACCACAGCTGAGCTTTTCCATGCCCCCCTCCTCCCCCTCCACGCTCCCTCACTCCTGTGGTTGTCATGGATAACTGGGTAACGTGGAGCTCTCTGTGCTGACCAGCAGGACCACCACCTTCCACAGAGTGAGCCCCCTCTCTGAAAAAAAAATCCAGACCTCTCGAGAATCAACAGAGCAGTCTTTAAGACTGAACCCCTGCTGGTGTCAGGTTTTGCCTTCCCCTCGGATCCGACCCTTTTTCCCTCTCACCCCATCCCCTCCCCTCTGAACCCTATGCAGGACACCAATGTGTGCACGTCAGGTTGTCTTGTACTGTCAGTGTGTGTGTGCATGCACAGCTCCCCAATGAGAACGACGCTGCTGGCACAGGGAGGCGACCCACCCCTTCACTCAGTGGTGGGTCGCCCCTGCAGCCCCTCCTCGTCCTTGCCGATGGACACAAAGAATGGGGCGAAAAGCCTACATTACAAGCTCCTTAAGGGTCAAGGACAAGGCCCGGCTCTGAAAGAACCTCAGAGTGGTTCTGTTGAACCACAGAGCTGCCGATTACACTCTCTGTCATCTGGGCACAGATTTGGCTTTCTTATACCCACACTGAAGTCTGCCAACAGACAGGCAGTGGGGACCTGACACTGACAGGACATGAATGGAGTAAAGAGGGAGCAGATGTAGAATTACAGGACACCATCCTCCAACCCCCAATCCCTCCAATGTTTCCCCCCAAAACAAACAAAAAAATGGCTAAAAGAGCTCATACCTCCACAGCGGCAACAGGGTCTATCCTGGGGTTGGACACCATAAACATGATGTCAGAATTTTTTAAGTGTAGAAGTGAGTATACAGTGTATATATATATACTGTATATAGACCTGGCAATATTTATCTGTGCAAAGTATGGGTTTTATAAAATGAGCTGCAATGCTGCCATCTAGTGACTTTCACTTTAATATGCAGGTGTTGCCCAAAACTATTTTAGCTTTTAACTATTTTACCCACTGTGTTGTCTTTATTCATTTTTATTAGAAGAAAACCTATAACAAGGCTTACAAATGCAGTCGGGACTCGGGAAAAAAAACGACTCCAAACCAGAGTTAGTTAGTTAGTTAGTTAGTGCAAATTACCATTAAGAAACATTTTCAATAGTGAAAAGAAAATTGACTAACAAGGAGATCGACAATTTCAGGCTGATAAAATCAATCAGCCAACATTATCATTATTTGTGGTAACCCAACGATAGGTAGTACACAGATGTACACAAGTAGAAATATTTATACTTATACAGGTTTGTAAAGACTAAATTATATCTGCGTTAAAAGATGCCAAAAACTAAAAGAGTGGGTGAGTTTGTGTGGTTGTGCTAGTCCTCAGCAAACATCACATCCTAAGTTCATGCTGAGTTCAGAGTCAGTGTCCCACACTGCTGACTGCAGGGTGGACTCATCAGACTGGACCTGCAGAACGACTGCATGTGGGTGCATGTGCTTAGTGAATTTCTACACACACACACACACACACACACGCCGCTGATACCAGGGCCTCACCATAGTGGACTGTGCAGACTCCTCCAGGTTTCCTCTAAACACTGGTCCACTGTGCTGCTCTCCTCCTGCCACTGGTGCATTAAGTTAATGTTATATTTATGTAGCCTAAAGCACACTCTGGCTCTGTGTCTTCTTCATCATTCTACCCCTCCCGTGTCCTCACCACCTCCTCCAGGTCTCCCCTCTGCAGACAACAGTGTTCCATCTCACTGCTTTTGCCCCAGATATCAGCTATTTTTACATGGAATAATTAGACATAACTGATTTAAATACTTCACAGCCACTTCCTTTTGTCTCCGCTCGGTGTGGACTGAGGAGAAAACACACATGTGTGTTTTATTCCAATGGAAGCCAGTGTGGACACAATTAGACGCTGTTAATGCTTCTGTGTTGTTCTTATGGATTTGTCCACAAACACGTGTTCGCTGTACGTACGTATGTGTGTACGATAATGTTGGTGGAGACAGGCTCTCCACAGTCTGTCTGTGAGAGAGTGTGTGTGTGTATGTGTGTGTTTCTCCTCAGAAGTGTTAAATAGAATGAAGAACCCACAGCCTGCGGTTACTCAATAAATATTCAGAGAGAAGACTGAGGGGAAAAGATCAACGTTATTATTAATATTTGTTTAAAAAGCAGTTCAGGTCTAATGCTGTCCAGCACGTGTGGGTGTGTGTGTGAGTGTGTGGAAGGCAGATTTTAAGAAGAGAGAGTGAAATGACCCTCCAGAGATCCCAACTGCAAAATTAAGAAAAAATGTTTTTTGTCCATGTGTGAAACATCCGAAGAATCTTATCAAATCTATATTTTTCATATCGCCCAGCACTACCTTAGACCACAAGCCGCATTTTCAACCTAGGAAGTTTTGCACCCTAATCAAGAATGATACCCTTACATCAACATGCCATGTGTGAGATGGACATTCTTTTTAATTTTATGAGGATGCTCACATGGAATTTTGGAAGAAATGGCCTCGCCCAGGCTTTGAACCCGGGTCTTCTTGCACCCAAACTGAGAAATCGCGACCTGAGCTGTGGACTTGCACACATCTCTTCAGAGATTACTGCTGTTCTGGGAGAAGAATTTACTTTTGTGCTGAACAAAACGTGAAAATTTGTGTTTTTCCCCTCTCACCACCTCAGTCTTGAGGGGTTGTTAAAAAAAACCCAGCAAATTCTACTTTGTTTTATTTGTTCTTTCTTTTCCCCGGTTTAATACAAAACCACGTCTCTTCCAATAATGTCTCTATGTGGGGAACCAACCACAGCCTCCCTCGTCTCCCTCCACCCAAACACAGCAGAGCCACCATTAAAGAGCATCATTACTGCCACAGCACTTTTTGTGTTACCCAGCTCTCCAAAGAAGGAGGAAGTGTTATCTGTGGTCCACAAACTTAACCCAATTAAGATCTGGAGGGGCAGGGGATTAGTCTGTCCAAGGCAAGAACACTGCCAGGAAAACAGTCAGCCAGTTAGGCAAACAGCCAGAAACCCAGTCAATCAGTCAGTCAGTCAGTTGGTCGGTTAAACAGTCTGTCAGGAAACTCAGCAGCTCTCTGCTCAGCTAAATCCAGCAATCAGGCAGACAGACAGACTGAAACCCAGGTGCCAAGCATTTAGTCAGCGTTTCAGCTGTTGGAGTTGGTCCTCCACAGATAGAGTCTTGGTCCTGTGGTGGGATTTTGGACTGGAGGTTGACAAGCAGTATGTTTGTATAAGGAAGTATATGGTCAAAAACTTAAGTTTACTTTTTGAGTCCTATTTCTAGGGTCAAAAAACAAAATGAACCTTTGTGTGATGGACTACTTCGGCAGCAAGACATGAAATGGTGTAAGTCAAATACACTCAAGGACAAAGGACACCATGTCTTATGCAAATGGTCTGAAAATCTGAGACATTGTCGTCACTCACTGGTGACTACACACTCACTCATGCACACACACACACAGCATCAAAATCATCCAAATCATCTGGAGCCACACCTCACACTGGCACACACTCAAACACGTTCACCCCACGATCCATACACCGGTGCCAGATACACACTCCCACAGCCAAACATGTAGATAATTAGAGACTTGTTATTGGAAGGTGTTATCACAACAATTAACACCCTAATGTGTGTGTGTGTGTGTGTGTGTTGGCAACCATGAGAAGCAAAGTGTGTGTGCATGCTTTCACATGATGCTGGGTGGTGGGGGAGTGTGTATGCATTTCATTAATTCTATCACGCAGGCCTACCCCACACACACACACACACACACACACACACACACACACACACACGCAGTAAGGGTTCTGTGTAACAATGAAACAGTTCCCCATCTGATGAAGTTCCTGTGAATTCTGACACAACAGCAGCAGGAATAGTTGGAGTGATAGAATCTGATTGATATCCAGTGGAGAGCCGAGGACGAGGAGGGCGAGATTGAGCCGGGCAGGGGGCAACAAGGAGACGAGGATGAGATGATGATAGGGAGAGAGAGCAACAGGGGGCGAAGGCGGTGCAAAAGAGGAGAGACGGGGGTGAGGGCTTTGTGGAAGGGTGTGTGTTTCACCTTTTTTTTTGGGCTGGAATGACTCCAGTGCCACAAAGACTATGCAAATGACTGAAAAGTGACATAACAGCAGTGGCAGAGAGGTGGAGCAGCTATGGTGGTGGAGTGGGGGTTCAGTCAGAGGTGGGAAAACAGCAGGACCTGTTCTGGAAGGATGGGGAGATGGGGGAGGTGGGGGAGGATGGAAGAATGTAGGGAGGAGTGAAGTAGTGAATCAAAACTCTAGGTCATTGCTGAATGGTTTTTCACTCAAAACATTTTTAATTTGAAAGTCTTCAGATCAGTCATCAAGAATTTGAACTCATGGTCACATGGTCACTTTTTGGGATTACCAGGGTCTTATTGGTTTAACCAAGTTAACTGAATACTTTGTCCATGGATAACCAAAGTAACTGTTGAATTAAGTTGTGGAAAATTTTCGATGTATGCTTTATAATTAACTTTTGAGATTGAGATGGTTTAGACATGTTCAGAGGAGGTACAGTGGATACATTGGTAGAAGAATGGTCCTAGAGATGGAGCTACCAGGTAGGAGACAAAGAGAAGATTGATGGATGCAGTGAGGAAGGGACATGGAGGTACAGTTGAGGATACAGAGGACAGGGGGAGATGGAAATTGTTGACTTGCTGTGACAACCCCTGTAAATAAATGTGCAATTAAAGCTCAAAGCAGTGTCATCTAAACATCCAGATCCAACAAGTCTGTACTCCCCCTTTTTCTCCCCCTTTTCTCCTCCTCCAGCTATGGCTTCACTGCTGTGAGGAGTCCATCAACTCGAGAAGTAATGGACAACTGTCCTCACTTCATTACACAGGCCAACACACACACACACACAAATGTACTGTGCAACAGTTTGACACAGATACTGGAGTTTGTGTGATGGCACTCATTCATTCATTCACTCGTTAATCTTAATCCTTTTTCTGTTGAACATGTCCAAACCATCTCAATCTGGCTTCTCTGGCTTATTTTTTTCTTCAAACCTTCCTGTCTTTGTTGTCCCTCTAATCACCTCATTCCTGATCCTGTCCATCATTGTCTCACCTTAAGAGAATCTCAGCATTCTTAACTCCCCTATCTCCCGTTTGGCCTCCTGTCTTCTACCTATTCCTGGGTTGGTTTGAGACCTGCATCCAAGTCTACTTTCATATCTACTAAGCCACCATTGCCACCTGGTCAATCCACCATTGTCCATCCAGGAATCAAACCAGCAAACCTTAGACATTAAGCCAAATGCCTTAACCTCGGATATACCGTCTGCGTTAAAGACCATGGTTTACCATGAAGTAAAACTACCTCAGGTTTTTGGCATTGGAAGGGTAGGAGAGAAAGTGGTCTGTGTCACCATCTAGTGTTCAAAACGTGCAACCTCATGCTTTGGAAAAAAAATCAGTAAAACGCCGCCAGTTTCCATCAACTCAAGTCTAGATTTATATACAAGATGGTAAAGTGCTCTGTAAACACAGGCATCTCCGAAAATACGCGGTTTTGCTTTTAAAAAAACGAAAAACAATAGAAATGTCTGATCCAGATCTGATCCACCATAACGCTAATGGCTACAAATGCGACATAACTTTCTTCAACGACGCCAACATAGCACAATTCAGGCACAACTGTACAGTTAAAAGAATCCATAACGTCACAATTCGATAATTATTAAATTATTATATTATTATAATAACAGGGGAAATATATATCTTACTCACCGAATATGTTGACTTGTTGTGGAGAAAACTTATCGTTCCCCTTCGGTATGATTTTTTCGAGAACTTTCCAGAACAGATTAGCATCAATGCTAAACTTCAGTTCATTCCGTATTGTTCCACTCACAGAATACGTTTAATTTCTCTTAATCCTGACATAATGTCCGAACAGTGACCACAGAAACTTAGTTTCCGCCTCATAATCGTTAATGACGCAGTTTATTCGACATTTCCACCATCTATTCAAATAAACTAACTAGACTGGACTAAATGTAAAGAACGCAGTCTCGTTCGCGCCATTACTTTAGTGCCAAAGGCAGATTTTATGTCCCCTGGCAACAAGAGGCTGAAATATGATTGGATAAAAACATTAGGCGATTTGTACTGTCCTGTTTATAGATAAAAAAGATAAATAATATTAACTTAACTCAGAAGTAATATAGCATACTGAAATATAATATCATAATAGAGACTCTACTGTTATCTATGTTTTTACCTATCTAGTTATCTATCTATCTACATCATGGGTCTCAAACTCGCGGCTCGTGAGCCATTTGCGGCCCATGGAACAATATTTTGCGGCCCCCACTTTGATGTAAGAGTTGAATTTATAAAATCATATTTTATAGATTTGTTCTTCAAAAAATCATAAACTGGCCTAATTGCCGCCCAACTGCGAATCATGGCAAAATTATGCAGGGCTTAACCTTGATCTGGCCCAGGAGGTGAAACAAGGAGATCCACACAGATGACAACAGCATTGACGGTGGGTCAACGTGAACAAGAAATCACACTGTCAGGTCAAAGGTGAATAGTTGCAGGCTAAGACTGCCGGCACAACCTGTTTTACTGATAACATCTCATGGTTCCATTGTTATTGACCACAAACAGACAGAGACACACACACACAGACAGACACAATAGTCAGTGGAATGTCTTGTCTGCTATTTCAAGAAGGACTTAAAACCCAAAACTTTGAGTTCAAAGACAAGAAAAATGGTCCAGGTTGATGAAGAAACAGTACAGGACAAACAGTATTTACAAAAGAATTATTCACTTTATTCTTGTCTGCTTTGTGTTTAATGTTTTGGACTGAAACAACATTTCAAATATGTTTTACTGAAAAAATATCCACATCAAATAAAGCTGAGATTCACGTCAGGATTGATCTGAAATAAACTTGAGTCTGAACATATAATGAGGAAAAACAACAAAACAAAATAAATTCAAGTATTAATAATACACAACATAAGAATTTATCAGAATGTTTTCCTGCCCTGAAAGAAGACAATACAGGATTTATGTAAAAATGTAAATAGAAATGATTTAAAACAATCTTTACAACACTTTTGTCTGACACCTGCATTATTTTCTGTAAAATCAACAACATATATGGAGACGTTCTGGTAACACAGGAAGCTGCCTTCATGGAAAAACATTGAGTGAATAGAAGGGAAAAATATCTATAAAACATATTTCTTTAAATTTTATTTCTGTCCAAAAAATAGGAAAGAAAAAAAACAACCTCAAGCTTTTCATTTCTGCTTCTGATATACACATCTGTTCGACTGTTGAGGGTCACACAGGCAAATGTGTTTTCCATGAAAAGTCACACTTATATTTGGTTGAAATAGAATTGAAAACATAGTCAAGACAAGGTTAGAAATAATGACTTTACTGAAATAATATTTATGGACAATGATTTTAACAGATATAAATAATCCACCAGATACCCACATAACTTCCACTGGGTTCGCGAGCCACAGGTTGACTGACTGAGTTAAGGGCAGTCATGTAGACTGCTGCCCCTGTAACCAGTTACTTGACAGGAGGATGAAGATGAATGAAGAAATGAAGGATTCTTAGATGATATTAGATGATTGTGCTATCATTGGTCTGACAATCTCCTATGGCCCCGTATTACTCAACATCCCTGCTCATACCAGAGAGACGTATGCACACGCCCAGCTGTCATCCTCACACGACCCTCTTTTGTCACTGTGCATAAAGTTGTGTTCAGGATCTGGAGTCACCAGGCAACATTCCAGACAGGTGGAACAAAAATTATGGTTGGGTTTCTTTTGTTGTCAGTAAAGCCGGAGGGAAAGAGGAAACCAAAACAAAGCACGTTGTTAAAGCAATGTTTTTGAACACTGAACAATGAATGTAGAAAAAAAACAAAACAAAAAAAAAAAACACTGGACCAGAGGTGGCGCTCTACAAAGTCCTTCTTCCTACTCTCTGGAATTCCTCAGTCACAATCAGGGAGGGACTTGTGGTCTGCGCTGATGTTCCCTATCAATAAAGTAAGTACAATTACAACATGATGCACCGTCAGGTCCGTGTCTTGAGTCTATTCCCTGTAATATCAGTAGCGCGAGACCTGCAACATCATCTTAATCCTTGGAGGACGGGGACACCACAGTCTTTAGAATTCTCTCCTCACTTTTCCTTCCCTCTCCTGTCTTAGGGTGTCACTCTGCTCATCTTCCGTCTGCTACTGGTTCTGAGTCTTCCCCTTCTTAGTATTGAGGACCTGTTGGACGTAGAGGAGGAGGAGGACCTTTTTTGGACAAATGGTGGAGAGGGGACAAAGGGAAAAGAGGGGAGAGTTAAAGGATATATTTGATAGAATGTTTTCAGTAAAAGCACAATTTTTTGACAAAATGTATCAACTGACAAAAATCTGTTTGTGTTTGATCTTCTTTTTCCATCTCCAACTCAAAGACATTTCAAAACTTTTTTTTCCACATTTCCAATTATGTTTGTTTTTCCAAGTTCTCCAGGAGAGCGGTAGAACATGGTGCCAATATTCTTTAAACTCAATTTCTGATTTTGATGTTAACCGATACCTATTTCACATCAAATCTCATGTGATAGTATTGACACGGTATTCCGTTTTCAGCTTCTCATTATGGGATGAATGAAAATGACAATGAATCCTACTGATACGGTATGAGGAAACCAGTCGGGTTGTTACAATGAAAATTCATTGTGACAGAAAGATCTACCTGGAGCAGCCAGAAGTGGAGGGCGAGAATTCTTTGTCATGGCGTGGGGTCCCCGTATACCAAGGAGTCCCCGGGTGCCTGTGTGGTACAGGGGTGGACTTTGTAAAAGAGGAGGACGTGGTACATGAGGGCCGTTGTAGGGGTTTCCTAAAGGTGGAGGTTGACTAGGAATCCGATGCAGTGACAGTAAAGACGGAGGTTTTGATTTGGGGTAACCTGCACGAAAAAGAAGAAGAAAAAAAATTTGTGTTAAATTGAAAATTGTTTACCCCAAAGGCACTCTGGTTGCTGTTGTTTATGCATGGCATGTTCACCAGGCGTTCACCCATTGTCTCTACTTATAAAATCTTCCTACTGAACTAACTGAAAAAAAAAACTGTGCATGAACACAACAAGGATTTCTCAACCACACACAGCCTATAATTTTCTCCTACCAGACCGGTATACAAGGTTAGAATCTTGTTTCAATGACTCTGCATCATTTTGAGTTTATTGTTGTTGTCTTCACTGAGAAAATATTTCCTAATCAAAGCATTATTGATGATGGAATCCTTGCCATTCTATTGGTCAGTTCTTTTGTTGATATGGGTATGGATCAAGTGGAAGTAACAGACAGATGGGGCCAAAAGGAAACATTATTTCTCTGTGACCCGGCACCAATTCACCCACGGACTGGTACCGGGCCACGGCCCAGTGGTTGGGGACCATTGCTGTATCTAACCTGGTGAAGGTAAGAGAGGAGGGCGTCCCGGTGGGCAGGTGTCAGCCAAAGACCCTCCTGCAATATCAACCAGAGGGGGACCGGGCGGAGTGGGAAGCAGTGGGGGTGGTTTCTTTTGCACTGTGGATGACGTGTTTGCTTTCTCGCCTCCAGCATTTGCAGCTGTAATGGAAATAATGAACCAAAACAAAAAAAGAGAAATTAGGTGAATGAAGTCAAAGTTCATACTTGTACAAAAAGAATCCTGGTTCCATCTGCCATCTTTGGCGAGATGGGCCTCTAACCTTGGACGTGCTCTTGACGGGAGCGGACATACTCGCAGATGGTTTCCAGCTCCTCGGGGTAGAGATGAACCCCCTCTGCCAACAGACCCAGGAGATGTCGGGTTTCAGGTGGGACGCTGTGACGTTCGATCTTCTCTCGTTCTAAATAATCGTCCAGAAGCTGCGACGTCTGCGCTGCCATGTCGGCGGGGTCTCTCGGATCGTGCTCTTTGCCGACCCTGCGACTGTACTCGGTGGCGACAAAGTCCATGGCCTGGTCTTTGGGCATGTTCCGGTGGACTGGGGGGAAGATTGAAATCTTTTAGTAACTTTTTGTTTTTGCAGAGAAGAAAACAATCTATATATGGTCTCAATGGCCATTTGAATAGGAGTGAGTTATAACTGGTGACATTTTAGTTTGTCGTCTTTAGTTCAGTGACCAGAGCGTAGGCTTTTTAAATGATGGTTTTATTCAGTGGTGTGGTTTGTGGAAAAGGTAAGAACTGATCTGAAAAGTGCATTGAAATTATACCTGCATATTTATTACATGTAAACTTTGGTCAACAGTGTTTAAAGTGTGTGCTTTAACATGCGCATATATATAAATATAAATAAATTAGTAGATATTTGATGTGTGTTGCACAAGTCAACATTACAGGGCAAAAAACAATCACTTTGGTTTCTATTAATGGGTTTTTTGTGATATGTTGATATTGCAAAACACAGGTTTGTTGATGCTGATGTGCATTTTGTGCATGTAATTACTGTATTTGTTTTTAAAGTACACTGTGTAACCAGAAAATACAGACATTGTCATAAACAAATCATGTCAGATAATTTTGTTCATCAACAACTTAGATTAAAGGGCGAATGAATGAAGTTATTAACATTGCCCAAAAAAGACAAATCTTATTTTGGACCCAGTGTCCCAGTGTGGAGACTAAGAAACCTTGACAGAGATCTAGAGAATCTCCAGGTCTGGTGATGACCGAGGGCCAGACTATTGACTCGCTTGGTTCTCAATTTCATTATAGCTGCTTTGTTTACTAGTGGCTTTAATGTAAATGTTGTTTTTTTCCATTTAAGGTTGTCTTTTAATGTGAATTTAAACAAATAAAACTTAAACAAAACAAAACTGTGTGTAAAAACGTCAGGATGAATTTAAATGGATTTGAATTGAAGTGGCAACACAACATTTTGTCGAGCCTGGCAGAGGGCTGGGGTGGAGGTTGTGTAGGAAGGGAGGGGAAGGAACACCCAGCCTGGGGACTTACTTTTTAGGGACTCTGAGAATATGATAACAGTGCAGGAGGACAGAGCTATGTTTGTCTGCTCCACCAGAATACATAACGGGGAGCCGCCCGCTCGGACATCCTGCAGGGCCCGGGTCAGGCCCGAATCCGCCTGAAGGTAGAGCATTTCCACTGACAGGCCGCGCTCCTGCAAGCACTGGCTTAGCGATTTGGGGTAATCCCTTTGAGAGGAAGAGAAAGACGTAGTTAACTTGACATGTCTGTGTGATGTTGTGTCAACTCCATGTAGGGACATTATATCTGCGGGAGGAAGAGAAACTTTAATCGTTATCTGAAATGTGTTTCCATTCTATTAGTGATGGTGGATTAATGCTGGAACCCCTGTGAAATGATGCAGATGGTGCATCAGTGGTGGTGCTGGTTTAAATATGTATGTGGAAATTGTATTGTGGTTCATTTATTTATTTGTGCTGCTCAACAGATGTCTCATTTAAAACAGTGTTCCCCAACCCTTTTTGGGCCATGGACCGGTCAAATGTCTGGCAATATTTTCCCGGACCGGAAACTTCTTGCATAAAAGTGTTTTTTTTTGTTTTTTGTTTTTTTTTTAAGTATAACAATCAACGTTTATCAACTCTGTATGCAACAAAGTTGATAATCACTGAAAAAGGTTAGTTTTTTAATGCAGAACTTTTCCCCTCTAGGTGGCAAAGCAGTTTCTAAAGCTTCATTGCCTTAACTTTTTACAAGTATCCAATAGCTGATGTCCAAGCATTAAAGTTAGAACTATTTCATTATTGGAGGTTAAACTGATGACAATTCTTAATAACACTAGTTAAGGTAAAATTGAGCAGAGTGACAGTTGATTAACAGCATCCTCAGTTTAAAATGTTTTTGTATTTATTTTATCCACAGTTTCATTGGCTGGATTTTAACAGTCTTAAAGATGTGAAGACATGAGAGGGAAGATCATTGTACAATAATAATGGTCTCTATATAGTAAAAGTTTTAGGGTCCAAAAGGAGGAAATAGGAAAAGTCAGTCAATATGCAGTGACATGAGAATAAAATCAGGTGGTTAGCATGTGCTGGTGGACGTATACAGGCAGGTGGTAGATTTTATGGAAGATTAATTTGGGAGAGTTCTTGTGAAAAAACTTTGGAACTGATGTGGAACAAGACAATAAAGCAAGCTGACAATTGAAAAAACAACATCAACAATCTTACCTGCTCGTGGAATTTTGTGGTAAATATAAATACAGAATTAGAACACTTTTTTAGAGGACTCGTTTCATGATTTATATGATTCAGTCAGACATTTTTCATTAGGTAAGTAGTAAGACAACTACCGTACAAATGTTGCTTGGTGGCAGTGAAATGAACATGAAATGAACAACATGGTAATTTTGTAACTTTTCTATTAATCTATTGGACCCTGTTTTGGAGCATTCAATTTCCTTAAAGAAGAAATGTTCAGTTCTATTTACCAAAATGTTTTTTTTCCATAGACTTTTGAATAAGTTTGAATAAGAGGATTTGCTCAAGGCTCTTCTTTTCACACCAGTCAGCAAGGCTCAGCCTGTTTTCAGTGTTGTACAGCAACAAAGGTGTGAACAGTGAAGAACACAAGAGTTTTGTAAACAGAACCAAGGCTGTGGCTGTTGAGGGGAAACCTGCAGGTAGTAATCTATACATATATTATTACTACAGCTTATGTTTTGACATATTTCCTAAGGGTGTGAAAAAAAATAGGACGAAATATGAAGTTTCACAATGTTGGATCAATATCCTCCATCAGAATATTGGTTTAAAAATGACCAACTCCCAGTAGAATTTTCCTGTTGTTGGTTCATTTCTTTCTCCTCTAGTGTTTCTAAATGTAGAGTACTGTGACAGTTGCTGGTTCTGCTATCTTAGGAAGCAGTGTAAAGAAAACCTCTCTTGTCTGTACTGTGCTGTGCTAAAAGTACATGTACTTACAGGCACTTGTTGGTGACTGAGAGAATCACGCAGTCTGCTGGCTTCCTCTCCTCCTGCACCTGCCTGTAGAATTTCTGATACAGAGCCTTACGTCTGTCTGCAGGAGTGCAGGTCTCTGTCTTGGTCGTGGGTTTGAGAGAGGGGACTGAGCAGGAAGAAAGACATAAGGTGAGGGGTTCAAAACAAATAAAAACAAATCAAGTATAAGTAGGGACGTTAGAAATTTGCCTATTCGTGTAATATCTGTAGGTTCTGTTATCAGTTTCTCCTCAGATAATGCAATGACTGAGTTTTGCTAAATAATGTGAGCCCTAAAAATTACTTTGGGGGAAAACCAGCTGTATCTAGGAGTCTGAGCCACTAGATGGCACTCTTGCAACTCAGAATATGATTTATGATAATCAATGGATTGTATGTATAATGCCAGTGACAGCAAATAATACAGCGGTTATATTAACAAATCAATATAACCAACCTCTTAATACTATTTTAAAACTAGCATTTAAATTCAGGGGTGGGATTCTGTCACCTGGGGACAAAAACAATAAAGTTTCTGTTTGAGTTTCTGTGAGATTCAACCTTTTTTTTTTCTTTCAATAATCACCTTATTGTCGTAATAACCCCCTACGTGAAAAAGAAAAGATCTCACCGTTTGCCTGAGGCTTATAGCTTTCGTACGTTACGCCTCCAGTGAAGTTCTGCATTTGCTCGAGTTCTTCGTAGCTGTAAAGACATGAACCTGCTCAGTAACTCTGAGGTCTTGACAGTAAAGCCGCCATCGCTGCCATAAATCAAACATTGTTTAAGTTTTATGTTATTATATACAGCCCTGAATATTCCCGTGAGGTTCATATTGGGTTTGACGTGACCAGGTGTAGTACAGTGACTATATAAATGTTAGGTTTAGTTTGATAAAGATAAATGACAGCTAGTGCTTTGGCCCACAGTCAATGTCGTTGCTATGAGAATTCACAGTTCACCTCCTCAGCGAGTATGAATCCCGTCAAGGTTGACTTCCACCAGGAAGGTTTACCAGGGCTTTGTACAGTGCGGTAAAATTTGTGTGACGGTCATGGATCCTGCTGCCCACACAACCCGCTAACAAATAAGTAGACAATGGAATGGATAGATGGAATGAATGAATGACAGACGCAGGAACCTTTGATGGTTCTTAAGGATTTTACAAGTAATAACCAACCACAAGTAAAACTTGTTTGGTTACTTGTTTATGGATCACCCGAATGCTTGTAGTGTGTCTCTTTGTTTGGTGTAAAGGTGTACAATTCACCTAGGAATCCTTTAATTACAATGGTTTATTTGTTTTTCTCCCTATTCTCTTGACCAAGACCTGTTTGTGGGTTAGAGTTTCGTTAGGCACCTGGACATTTAAGTTACATTTCTTTTTTAAACATTTTCCCTCTCATTCGAAAGACTTGTTCTGTAAGTGGGAAGTACAGAGGTTATATACTGGGAGTGAGAAAAAAAAAGAAGTTTCCTGTCCCTTTTGTTGTGTGGAGCTGGTGTCACCTGTGGAATGAGTTAGAGGAGTTAGAGGAGTTTTGATGGGTCGTTACAGTTATCTTCAGGGTGGTTTTGGTCACATGACTCTGATGAGTGAAACTGGCTGCTGTATGTGGGAGATAAGTTGTGTCTCAAACCACCTTTTCTGTTAAGCATTGGTTTTTCCAGGTTGACAAATATGGTTTCTTTTACCCCTCTCTCAAACCTCTTGTCTTCCCTGACGAATATGTGAACATCCCTGTCCTCAAATTAGTGTGTTGTGGCCTTTAGGTGGAGGTGAACAGCTGAGTCCTGACCTGTGGAGTTGTCCCTCTTGTGTTGGGTTATGCACCCGTGCAGCAGTTTTTTGAACTCCCCGATATAGATGTTACACTTCCTGTTGTCCATCTCGGCAAATTGCTCACCTTGGCTAACCACAAGTCTCAAGGACTGATGTGTCCCGGTTCTCTCATCTTACCTCAAGTACTGGTCTGCTTAGTCCAAAAAGACAAGGCTGATGTTTTTAACATCTGGTGAAGTTGATGTCTCTGTCCACACAGTAACCGGTGACTGGGAGCAATTCCGATGTATGAGAGCAGAGCCTGAGCTTTCCTGTTTGTAGTCTTCTCACTTTACTGAGCGGGTGTTATGTTTCCTTTCTTCTCTTCTATGCTTTCATATAAAACCAACAACTACTTCTGTGCAGTGGGAATTTTTGGCAGACACCACAAGATCACAGAGAGTTGTACACTACCGTGGGGCTGACCGACATGCTCGTCTTCTTTCATTCAAGGTAGTGTTTGAATGAAATTGACAGTGATTTTTTTTTTTTTTTTAAGTACACAAGTTGCTGCTCAAATAAACCGAGTTTATTACTAAGTTTGTTAAAAACAAAATGGTCACTGATTGAAGGCTGTGGTTCAGATACTCATCTCCAATAATAGCAATTTATTCTGATGATTTTATGTAAACCTGGGCCCCAATTAATACTGTTCACATCTATTTAAACCATAATTAGGAACATTAACAGGTACCAAAACGCCAGAATTGTAGGGCAATAATGTCAACAAACATTAGTCCCACAGAACGGTTTATCCTAGCTTATTCAAATGTGTGAGATTAGGGTATCTTGTTAGAAAAAGGTCGTCAGCGTAACAGAAATAGCTTCTTGGACCAGAGGTGGAAATTCCCCCTTGCCTTGTGGGCATGACATGACCTGTATGTTTAAACAACTTGACTTAATCTGTATTCCAAACCAAAAACAAACTGTCCCGACCAACAGCCACAATAACAAACAAATACCATTTTATTTCAAATCTAAATTCATTGATTTCTTCCAAAGAATTCCGCTGTCCACCCTAACTTTGTGAACTGTTTTACCACAGATGATTTATTTATTATATTTTCCAGTTAACTATATAACTGAGAGAGGAAAAAGTAATTGTCATTTGCTCTTACCTGTCCAAAACATCCTTGAGTTCTTCACTTCTCTCATCCCTGCTTGGATAAGGCGCCGCCCTCCTGAACGTCCGAGGTTGTTGAGTGCTGAAATCATAACGCACGTTTTACAATGCTTTAAGTGAACGTTAACCGCTTCTTTAGGCCAAAAATCTAACAAAAGACCGATAAATGTGCCTTCAACTACGCTGTTGTTAGCATACTAGCTACTACGCCTACGTTTAAGAACACTTGTTTTTCACCTTCCATTGGGGTTCGTAGAAGTTCGTCGAGCGGCCGGAGACATCTTCCCCCACGACGACATGACGACGGGAAAAAAACTTTACCAAATGCTCCGACTAGACAAGACCTAAAATGTTTCCTTCTGATTTCTTCCGCTGGAGACTCCGCCAAACGAGGAGGAGAAAGAGGTGAATGGAGGAGGAGTTCTTCTTCTTTTCTGTAGCTGGCATCTCTGGGCATCCTTCTTACATTTGGCAATACCGCCACCTACAGGATCATAATAGAATGTGGAGGCTTATTAAACTTGATGCTAACGCTAATACCTTCGAATTATGACAGCATTTAACAGTTGAACTGTAATAAATAACGTTTTAAACTATTCTACAATTGAATGCATATTTTCATAATTTCAATTTATATAGTTTCACACAAAGCGAGTATTTTTAAGGACTTTAATCCATTATTCTGCCACACTCCATTTTGAATCTGTTTTATAGGTCCATAACAGTTGGACTTAAACAAAATAAAAAACTTCCCTTACAGATTCAGCATGTATTCTGTAATAAATTTGTCTTTTTAATTGCTATACTGTCACAAATTTTCTCCTTCCACGGGACATTGTTTTTCTATAACTAAAAAGATAAATTTTTAATGTTGTCTTTGTGGTAAATAGATGGGTGGTATATTTGATATGACAACGTAAATGTTAAATTCTAAGGTAGGAACATAACACTGTCATTTAAGCTAAATATTCTTCACATTATATAAAACGATTTTTAATTTTCCTTAATGGATTTTGATTGAATGAATAACATAACGACGAGTCTAGTCGTGATTAATCACTGACAGTTAACGTATACAATAATGTTAATTATACCCTTAAACACATACAGTACATACAGTATCTGTATATTATGTGTCGTGTGCGTGGTTGAAGCTGAGGCCTCACGCAAGCACTCGTCCTCGGCCGGGAGCGCGCCGCGGCGGCAGTGACAGTCGCCATTTTATTTTGAAAAATCAAACAGAAGTGGAGGCACAGCGACCCTACTGTTTCGACAAGTTTGCCGTGAGAGAACAAGAATAGAAGGATGAGCATCTGAACTATTTCTTGGAAGCACGGTAAGACTACTGGTCGTGCATTCGATGTAGTGCGTTTAAACTTTCATTTTAGTTATTTTTTGGACATTAGCACATTTGGAAAGATATTGATACGGAGGATGGTCGGTAGCCAACACCAATCTGGGGTCCGTGTATTTGCTGATAAGCAGCTGTCACCGCGGTACCTAGTGTGTCTGAAAATACATATGTCTTCTACATATAGTAATTGAGTTTTGCGGTATCATTGTATACCGTTTCGAGGGCATCATTGACAGTTGCTGGTTGCAACTCGGACGTCGTCATAAAGGATCTATATTGCTGTTGCTATCATGTTAGCCGTTCCAGGCATTAGCCGGAGCCCGATGAGGCTAACGCTAACCTTAGCTCCCACAATCGCGCTAAAGCTCGTCCGCAGTAGCTGCGGCCTGTGAATCCACGGTACGGGCACGAGTGGAGTGATTTTCCTCGAGGTTTGAATAATACAAACGTATAAATTAACGTAGACGTCGGTTACTTTTGCGAGCAAATGTGAACAAAACTCATTATATCCAGTTTATTCTCTAACGCCAGCATGAGGGTTAGCTTAATAAAATCCATATAGCGGTAGCATTCAAGCCTACAAGGATATCAGAATATGTTAAGAGTTTGTTATCACTCAATCGCCTCTTATCAACTATCGCTATTGACCAGAGACTTATGTATGGTATTATAAATGGTATAATTCCAATTAAGGGTGGCTAATTTCATCTCTGTGTGAGCAGTTTTACTTTGAGTGAAACTTCGGCCAAGTGTTTACCACCGTCATGGTGATGTTAGCTACAGTAGTTAGCCCGATGGTCCCACTCCGCAACCGAAGTATAATGTTATTAAAATGTTTGAAAATCTTTTGAATTGGTATAAAGTGTTACTTTGAGTGTTTTAAACGTGGCCAATAAAAACTACACCTTTAACCACGGATACGTTTCCAACGTACCCGTTATTACAAACTCTAAAGTATCGGTCTTTGTCTTTGTGTTTTTCACTTGAAGACAGGAAGAAAAACGTGACCTAAAGGAAAAACTAGAAATGTTTGAGTTGACATTGTACACCCCGATATTTGTTACCCCATTAACTAATTGAGATTCATAAAATTGCATTGGGTATAAGTGAGGCCTACTTCAGCGGTATGGGTCACTAACTTTATGTAACTATCCGTCAACTCCAACTTGGTAATTCATTCGGAACTTGTAAATGTCATTTGCTCACAACAAGGGGGTTAACATCTATCTGACATGGAAAATCATTATCCATTTACCAGAGAATTTACTAGAGTAAAATTATTTATTGTAAACTCTAAAATGTAATTGTTGAGATCTAGTGGTAGATCTTGATCTACCTATTAGGCACCTGCGTAAAAGCTAGCCACACATCATATTTGCAGAACAGTATTTCAACTGGCATACAAAGTTAAGGACAATAAAACAGAATAACTCAGTTGTGGACAGATTTTGATTTAATTAAAGTATATAATCCAATGTACCTCAATCATTATTGCTAAATTGTTTCATACATCAAAGGAACTAAACAAAAACTAAATATTTTAATTGTCTGTGTAGATTCTCAGTCATCCTGGGAAATCAATACAAAAATGTGTTACTTCAAGAGCAACTGGACATAGTAGGTTTCTTGATGACCTTGCTCTCGAAGTAAATCTTTTAATTTGTTTCTAGTCCGGGGCTGTTTGTCAGTATTATATATAGCTTTATAACATGTATAAAGGTTTGGACTATTGCCTTTTCTTCAGTACAGCTTTTTTGTGTTTTTTTCAGCCTCCTGTATAAAACCACTGTTAGCCTACTCATAGAATTTGCATTTAAATATATTAAATGTGTCTTAAGTCATTGTGGAATACATGCTAAACATGTGTGTTTGTTTTTCTTCACAGATGCTAAACTTGATTTTAAACTGAAGGACTTTATCACTAGGAGCCACAGATCGGAAAAACAACTCATTTGGAACCCGATATTTTTTTCACCTTTCGGGGGGGGGGAGCAGAAGTAACATATCACTGAAGTGACTAAAGGGGAATAATGGTGATTTTGCGCCGTGCTCGGCCGCCTGCTTCCGCCCCAACCAGCAATGAATCTTGACTCGCTCTCGCTGGCTTTGTCTCAAATCAGCTATCTGGTAGACAATTTAACGAAGAAAAACTATAGAGCTAGCCAGCAAGAAATACAACATGTAAGTGCCTTCAAATGTGTTAATCGATCTCAGTATCCTGCCGGGATCTTCCAGATTGTTAACTTATTTTTTTTTTCCTGTAATTGCTTGTACTGATATTTTTTTTCCCCCCGGTGTGGCCTGCTAGATTGTAAATCGTCACGGTCCTGAGGCAGACAGACACCTATTACGCTGTCTCTTCTCCCATGTGGATTTCAGTGGCGATGGTAAAAGCAGTGGCAAAGACTTTCACCAGGTAAACTTTGATTGGTAACTTTTGTCAGGTCTGGTGCCGTATCTTATTCTTTTAGGCACCATGGAGATGGTTGTTAGTCCCAGGATATGTTGTGTATGTCTCAATAGGGCATGTTTTGTAAACAAAACAATGGTTTGTGCTGTCAAGGCACATATTGATTATTAAAGATAATAATTTCCATAGTACCTTAACTTTCTATCTTCCACAAGAAACTAAAAAACGTTGAATGCACTCGTACCATTCCTTTTTAAAAACAATTTCATAAAAAAAAAATGTACACATCCTGAATACTATGCATGGTTGAGTGATTATTGTCACACACTTATTTTGCGCTTCACTTGCCTCTCTTCTGTGTCCTCTCTTCACTTCGGTGCGTTTTCCTTTTCAACTTGCCCAAGACACAGTTTCTGATCCAGGAGTGTGTGTCGCTGATATCAAAGCCAAACTTTATCTCTACTCTGTGCTACGCCATTGACAATCCCCTGCACTACCAGAAGGTAAGGAGCTTTCAGTCCTTTTTAATAAAAGCTTTACGTTCCGGAAAATTTATTTTACAAGAAAATGTGAACTCGAGCTGAATTTTGACAAATGAAAAAAATAAGAATTGCAGTTCATGATAGATTAATTAATGAAAAAAATAAATTTTATTTTTTTCCAGAGTTTGAAGCCCTCGGCTTACCTTTTCACACAACTGAGTAAAGTTCTTAAGCTCAGCAAGGTCCAAGAGGTAAAACAAATCCTCCTCTGCTTTTTTGGCTAGAAAATAAGTTCTATTTTAATATTAAAATGTCTTATTTAATTTTTCAGGTGATTTTTGGACTTGCTCTGCTCAATTCCAGCAACACAGACCTCCGTGGCTTTGGTGAGTTTTTTACAACTTGACACAGGAAGCATAACTAGGCCAAAGGCCTTGCTTGCAAACAAATTGTTGCAAAAGTGAACAGTGTATGTCCATCTTAAGAAATATCTTACCTATTATACGTATCATGGCCTTTTTAACCATCAGTTTAACATCCTTGTCTCAGCTGCGCAGTTCATCAAGCAGAAACTTCCAGATCTTCTGAGGTCATACGTTGACGCTGATCTCAGTGGAAACCAGGAAGGTGGCTTCCAGGACATTGCCATAGAGGTCTTGCACCTGCTGCTCTCCCATCTACTGTTTGGGCAGAAGGGAGCCAGTGGGGTTGGGCAAGAGCAGATTGACGCCTTCCTCCAGACACTTTGCCGAGGTATGGTCCTAAATCATGACCCAATTGTCCAGGCACAAATATACATTAACTTGCATTGATCGATTGGAATGCTGTGTGCAATTTCAGATTTCCCCCAAGAGCGCTGTCCTGTGGTGCTCGCACCACTTCTGTACCCTGAAAAACGGGACATTCTCATGGACAGGATCTTACCAGATTCGGGGGAGTTAGCTAAGACCATGATGGAGAGTTCTCTTGCAGAATTTATGCAAGAAGTTGGATATGGCTTCTGCGCTAGGTGTGTGAATACTGAATCTAACGTACAGACGTACAGTAAATAAATGAAAACACAAATGTTAAGATGATTTTGTTTCTTTTTAGTGTGGATGAGTGCAGAAACATAATTATTCAGTATGGAGTTAGAGAGGTGACAGCCAGCCAAGTCGCCAGAGTTTTGGGCATGATGGCCCGAACCCACTCTGGTCTGACTGATGGCATTCCACTGCAGGTGAGCTGCTGAAGGATTTGCAGTGTGGTTCATTGCAGACTTTTATATGATATACCTGCAGCATAAATGTCCATTTGTTTTTCGTCTTTCCTACAGTCCATCTCTGCTCCAGGAAGTGGCATTTGGAGTGATGGCAAGGACAAGAACGATGGCTCGCAGGCCCACACCTGGAACGTTGAGGTTCTTATCGACGTTGTCAAGGAAGTGGTACGTGGCCCATGTTTTTCTCATTCAACATAAAGAAAGCCTTTACATGGACTTGATATAGATTTACTCATTGCTGATGTTGTATATTGTAGATCACTGATTCGTCACCCCATTCCGTTGTATGTGGTGCTGATATGTAGCTCATTTGGTACTGGTCTGCAAGACCAATAAAAAATAATCTGGCAATATTGAGACTTGCAGTATAACGCCTGCATGATTTCAAAATGTGTTTGAAATCACTATCTGAGTCCGATTACCAGGCTGTGGCACAAATATGTTGTGGACACTTGTCGTAGATGATGTTTTGCTAAGTTATTTACTCTAGTTCTTTTTTTCTACCCAGAATCCCAACCTAAACTTCAAAGAGGTGACATATGAATTGGACCACCCAGGTTTCATCATCCGGGACAGTAAAGGACTACAAATAGTGGTTTATGGAATTCAGAGAGGACTGGGCATTGAGGTTTTTCCTGTCGATCTCATCTATCGACCATGGAAACATGCTGAAGGACAGGTGAGCAGCATTCAACTGCATTAACATGTGTCTAGTTGGGGTGCGGAGTCTTGACAGTTGTGGTGGTTCTTTCAGCTCTCCTTCATCCAGCACTCTCTCATGAGCCCGGAGGTGTTTTGTTTTGCTGACTACCCATGTCACACAGTGGCCACAGACATTCTGAAGGCACCGCCCGAGGAGGACAACCGGGAGATTGCCACATGGTAAGAAGCCCAAAACCACTGTGTGGATACTGTACCAGATAATCATTCCCCGTTGAGGTGTGTTCAGTGAGTTGCTGCCTCCTACAGGAAAAGCCTGGACCTGGTGGAGAGCCTGCTGAGACTCTCCGAGGTGGGCCAGTACGAGCAGGTGAAGCAGCTGTTCAGCTTTCCCATCAAGCACTGCCCAGACATGTTGGTGTTGGCCTTGCTTCAGATCTCTACATCCTGGCACACACTCCGCCATGAGCTCATCTCCACCCTCATGCCCATCTTTCTGGGCAACCATCCCAACTCTGCTATTATCCTGCACTATGCCTGGCACGGACAGGTAGGCGTTGGATCACGCTGTCCGTGTTTCTGCTTTTTGGTTGACATGATTAATAAATGACATTTTCGATCATTTTCCAGGGACAGTCTCCTTCCATCCGTCAGCTCATAATGCATTCTATGGCTGAGTGGTACATGAGAGGGGAGCAGTACGACCAAGCCAAACTGTCCCGGATCCTGGATGTAGCCCAGGACTTGAAGGTTTGTTAAGTTTAAGAAATGTTGATTAAAATGAAACCTGACTGTTATGCAAAACAAAGATGTTTGAATGTGTTGATCTGTTAATGTTACAATGTGTAAATGAAAACTACTAATAATGGTGATCCTTTTTCCCTAGTCTCTATCAATGCTGCTAAATGGTACTCCATTTGCCTTTGTCATTGACCTCGCTGCACTTGCTTCCCGCCGTGAATACCTCAAACTTGACAAATGGCTGACTGACAAAATCAGAGAGCATGGGGTACATTTTTATTGACATTTTTTTTCTCTAAATGTAAATATAACCACCTTTTTAATGCTGGCCATTAAAAATAATTTTGTCTTTAGGAGCCTTTCATCCAGGCGTGTGTAACATTCCTGAAGAGGCGATGTCCCTCCATCATGGGAGGCCTGGCTCCAGACAAGGACCAGCCTAAAAGTGCTCAGCTGCCGCCGGAAACTTTAGCCACCATGCTGGCCTGCCTGAAGTCTTGTGCAGGGTAAGGTTGATTTGTGATTGTTCATCTCCATATCTTTCTTTAGAGTAACCTGCGACTTGTTTGTTTATGTCATTTTGATTAATAGATTGAAAGACTCTAGTGTCAACTTTATTTTTCAATTTCTCTTCAAGGAATGTCACCCAAGAGCTGTCCGAGACCATCCTTACCATGGTTGCCAACTGCAGTAACGTAATGAACAAAGCTCGACAGCCACCACCAGGTGTAATGCCTAAGGGACGGGCTCCTAGTACCAGCAATCTGGATGCCATTTCACCTGTTCAGGTATCGAGTTTGAGAATCTAAACATAAAATTTGGGGGCTGTCGTGATATACACCATTCCATGCTTTTCTCAGACTTTTTCCTCTTTTGTTTTTAGATGGACCCACTGTCTGGAATGGGTTCCCTGAATTTGGGGGGACCCGCCACTTCCCACACTCAGAGTATGCCAGGTTTTCCCACCTCACTCGGTTCAGCTTTCAGTAATCCTCAGTCCCCGGCAAAGGCTTTTCCTCCGCTCTCAAACCCTAACCCAAACCCAAGCACCCCCTTTGGGGGTATTGGCAGCCTGTCCTCACAGCTTCCTGGGATGGACTCTGGTACGTAGACATTCTGATGATTTTTTTTATTTCCTAATACCATTACACACAGAAATTAAGAATGTTTAAAATGGTGCCCTCGTATTTAGTTGTGAACCTCGTTGATTGACTTTCAGGACCCTTGGGCTCTGGCCTGGGCTCCAGTCTGGGGATTCCGACTGTTAGCACTGATCCATTTGGCACCAGGAAGATGAGCACACCGGGTCTGAACCCGCCGACCTTTCAGCAGAGTAAGATGAAGGCCTGTAAGTGGTGGTGGTAGTGGTCTGACTGAGAGCCCCGCCCTGCGCTGCTCAGTACTGTGTTTCCTCTGCTGGTGATTGGCTAATTAATTCATCAGTTCACTTTTGTGTTCAGCACATAGTGATTAGGAGTATTTAGACTAAACAATTGTGTTTACTGTGGAGGAAACACAGATCAGTCTTCCATTCATTGTCTGCTTCTGCTGACAGCCCCACTTAGTATTTTATTTTTATTTGCAGCAACAAAGAGAGCTCTAATCTGACCATGTCATTTAGAAAACCTTTTTGATGCTTGATTATTGCATGCACAAATGAATTGTATGTGGTCTGTATTACTAAGCTTTCAATGCCCCAGTGCTGGTTAACAAAAACCTGATGGTCATCTTCTATCTTCTAGCTGACCTTTCTCAGGTGTGGCCCGAGGCAAACCAGCACTTTAGTAAAGAGATTGACGATGAAGCTAACAGTTACTTCCAACGCATCTACAACCACCCACCTCATCCCACAATGTCTGTGGATGAAGTACGTATAAAATTCTCTTTATAAAGTACATGTATGTGTATTCATTTTTTTTTTACTTTAGGCCATCTAACTTTTTTTTTTTTATTTTTGTCTAGGTTCTAGAGATGCTGCAGAGGTTCAAAGATTCCAACATCAAACGAGAGCGAGAGGTGTTCAATTGTATGTTGAGGAATTTGTTCGAGGAATACCGGTTCTTCCCTCAGTACCCAGACAAAGAGCTGCACATCACTGCCTGTCTTTTTGGTGGAATTATTGAGAAAGGTCTGGTCACCTACATGGCCCTGGGCTTGGCCCTCAGATATGTTCTGGAAGCCTTAAGAAAACCATTCGGATCAAAGATGTATTACTTTGGAATTGCTGCACTGGACAAGTTCAAAAACAGGTATTGTTAGGTTTTTATTTTTCCCTTGAACGACTGATAAAATTCACGACGGACATTTATTGAACTAGCACAGTGTGTAATGACAGGATGTAGGAATATGTAATACAACAAAGAGGAGAACAATACAATATATTTGACATTATTTTTATTGTATACCTTTTCTAGTAAACACACAATGTTGTTCTATCTAAACATAAAGTTACTAACTGTTGGAGCACAGGTTCTACATTTGGCTCTACAATCACAAGAGAAAAAAGAGATATAATAATAATGTGTCACTGGTGACTTGTAATGAAAAAAATCACCTATTGTTATAGAATGTTAAAATGGCATTGTAAAGTACAGCATTTTACTTTACTGTTTTTATATTTGTTATATTTTTCTTACATCTCTCCGTTGAGCTCTTTAGACCTTGGTGTGACTGATTCTGCAGCTTTATCTGTAAGCAGTGGAATTTGGAATATTTCATCTCCAATGTGCTGAATGGAAAAGTCTTGGATCAGAAAACTTTGATCCTTTAAAAGTTCTTCCTGGTTTACTGACTTTCTTTTCAGCCTTCTTTCTTATGACCTTCTTTTGATTGGATTCGTCAAAGGAGTAAAAGCATCCTTTTGTATAAAGGCACTTGCTAACCAAACTAATGTAGAATGAGAAAGTCGGACATTGCTAATGCCAATACTCTTATTCTGTACACTTTTAGAAATACAAACCCATTCCTCATGTCTCACATGGACTCCACTAATGCATGTTATGTTTCTAGACTCAAGGATTACCCGCAGTATTGTCAACACTTGGCCTCAATTGCACACTTTTTGCAATTTCCCCACCATCTACAAGAGGTAATCAGGTTTTAAGTTTACCTTGATCCTGGTCTGTATGTAAGCGTCCTTCTTTTTTCATCTTTGCTGTGATGTCATACAGTCTTATCACATACAGATGAGTTAAATGTGCCGCTCTGCACTTTCAAATATCCTGTGTGTGCAGTATATCGAGTATGGCCAGCAGTCACGGGACCCCCCGGTGAAGATGCAGGGCTCCATCACCACGCCTGGGAGTCTCGCACTGGCACAAGTTCAGTCCCAGGCCCAGCCTCCTGTAGGACTCAAGGCTCCACAGCCGGGGCAGCCCAGCACCTTGGTCACAACAACCACCACCACTATAACCACAGCAGCCAAGACCACCACTATTACCAGACCGACACAAAGCAGCTTCAAGAAGGACGTGCCTGTAAGTTTGTGCCTTAAATTAAACTGTTGGTTAAACAGCTGTCTTTCATACTAAGAACCTGTCTGACGGTATCAGCTGTTAATGTTAAACAGTTATTTTCTGTTTAGATCTTTTTGTACACGTTCATAGATAATGAAACTTGTGTTTCCTCTTATTCTTTATTATCTTTCCTCCGCTCCGCAGCCTTCCATCAACACAACCAACATCGATACCCTTTTGGTGGCCACAGACCAGACTGAGAGAATCGTGGAGCCTCCAGAGAATGTCCAAGAGAAGATCGCTTTCATTTTCAATAACCTGTCTCAGTCCAACATGACACAGAAGGTGAAGAGATCAGAACACTGTTTGTCTGGACCATTGGGCAAAAGAACATTTTAACGTTAATGACATTTGATTGTATTTCTTACAGGTGGAGGAGTTGAAAGAGACTGTGAAGGAGGAGTTCATGCCCTGGGTGTCTCAATACCTGGTGATGAAGCGTGTAAGCATAGAGCCCAACTTCCACAGTCTGTACTCCAACTTCCTGGACACTTTGAAGAACCCGGAGTTTGTGAAAATGGTGCTGAATGAGACGTACAGAAACATTAAGGTAGGCACATCATCATCAAGGACAAAATACTTCAATGCTTTTTTCAATCCTTTGCCTCTGCCTGTTTATAGTAGGCACTTGTTACCATTAATTTTCACTGCATTTGTCCATCTTACAATTTGGTTTCTTGTGTCAACAAGGTTACATGGGCTTATAATATTGATTTCTTATTTATACAAACAACTGTATTGAGTTGCTAGCATTCTGCTTAAAATGAGCTACGATGCTGCCATCTAGTGACTTGCATTTACAGCACTTTTCCCCTAGCGCTAAGTGCTTTTTTTAAATTTTTTTCTGTTAAGTTTTTATCATGGGTTGCATACATAAATTTGGTCTCATCTATACATTTTTTCCCCCACTTCCTGTTTTTAGGTACTCCTGACATCGGACAAGGCAGCTGCAAATTTCTCTGATCGTTCCTTGCTAAAGAACCTGGGCCACTGGTTGGGCATGATTACACTGGCCAAAAACAAACCCATCCTCTACACTGTGAGAACAACGTCTTTTCTACCAATGGGTTGTTTCAGTACATGGTGCCTTTTCTAAGATTTATTACTGAACGTCTTCATTCTATTGTCAGGATCTGGAAGTTAAGTCTCTGCTGCTAGAAGCCTACGTCAAAGGACAGCAAGAGTTGCTTTACGTGGTTCCTTTTGTGGCCAAAGTGTTGGAGTCAAGTTTACGAAGCATGGTTAGCATTTCCCTGACACATCATATGTTTTCTAATGATAAAACAATATTGAACATTAAAATGCACTTTTTGATTAAAACATTAATTAACAAAGACTGTCGTTTATTGCTGCAGGTTTTCCGGCCTCAGAATCCCTGGACTATGGCCATCATGAATGTCCTTGCTGAGCTCCATCAAGAACATGACCTCAAAGTAATGAGTGAAACCTTGTGCACTTTTGTCATCAGAACATAAACCACCCTGGTCCAAATAGCATTCTTATTTTACTGTGTTTGAATTTGTTTTAATTTCAGCTAAACCTCAAGTTTGAGATTGAAGTTCTGTGTAAGAACCTTTCCCTGGACATCAATGATCTCAAACCAGGAAACCTCCTGAAAGACAAGGAAAAACTAAAGAACCTGGAGGACCAGCTGTCGGCACCAAAGAAAGAGGCAAAGCCTCCAGAGGAGCTTCTCCCAGTCTCTAGCACAGGTGAATGATTTTTCTGTTTATTTTCCGTGATTTCCAACCTTGGGCTGTTTTGGAGAGCTGAGCGATTTACATTGGTTTGTACTAAAATCTTAAATTTAGACAATTTAAGTGATTTCCCCGACTTCAGAAAGCCTCTGAAATTGAAATGATCAATGAATGTTTGTGTTGAAATATAATCTTCATTTTCTTTCTGCCATTGTTTTATTTTGATGGTTTTTTTTTCCAACTGCTTTAACCTATGTTTTGATTGATCTGCTTGAATGTTGATTATAAATTCTTGTCTCTTCTTGGATTTTAATCATATTAGCGTTTTGTGACCAACAGGAGACTTTGTTCCATTTGCAGCTCCTCCCTCCACCCCAGCTGCCACCACCACCACCTGCACAACCACTGGTCCTCCAACACCACAGTTCAGCTACCATGACATCAATGTGTATGCTCTGGCAGGCCTGGCTCCACACATCAATATCAATGCAAATGTAAGTGTAACACCTGCACACTAAGAATTGCACCTTTTCTTTTTTTCTTTTTAGTCAAGTACTGTAAGTCATACATCTTTTTTTCTATGTTGGCTCCTCAGATCCCGCTGCTCCAGGCTCACCCTCAGCTGAAGCAGTGTGTGCGTCAATCCATAGAGCGAGCTGTCCAGGAGTTGGTGCATCCCGTGGTCGATCGTTCCATCAAGATCGCCATGACTACCTGTGAACAGATCATTAGGAAAGACTTTGCTTTGGATTCGGAAGAGTCACGCATGCGCGTTGCCGCCCACCACATGATGCGAAACCTCACTGCGGGCATGGCCATGATCACCTGTCGTGAGCCCCTGCTTCTGAGCATCAACACTAACCTGAAGAACAGCTTTGGAACTGCACTGAGGGTAAGACTTGAAGTTCTGCATAGTGTTGAGCTACTGCTGTTTTATGTGAGAATATTATTAGTTCTTGGATAATGAAAACCCTACATTGCAATACCTGGGTTTCACCAATGGATGGCTGACCTAATAGTTTTTATATACAAGAGAAATTCTCTAGATTGGAGCATTGTTGCTGCTTCTTAAATTGTAAGTTGCTATAGATAAAGGTGTGTGCCAAATGTAATATAACTCCAGTGTCTGTTTAAATAATGGAGAGATTGAATGCTTGTGACTGCAACTGTTGCAGTGGCGGCAACAGATGAATATTGTATTGTATTTCAATTCAGGGGTAGAAAGAACATCTGTCTCTTCGGGTTGTCATGGCAGAAATGATTGAAAAACACTACTTTAATCCATCAGACATGCAGCAATTAACATCCAGGACACCACTGCCTTGCTCTCATGGCAGTGATTGATTTTGGAACTGGAAAATAATTGTAGACCATATTAGTAATAATATGTGACATCCCTGCTAATTAATCACACTCAATAGCTCAATAATCTCAAACTGTCTGTCTTTCACAGGCACCTACACCCCAACAGAGGGAAATGATGGAGGAGGCCTCAGCCCGTATTGCCCAAGACAACTGTGAATTAGCTTGCTGCTTCATTCAGAAAACGGCAGTGGAGAAGGCCGGTCCTGAAATGGACAAGAGACTGGCCACGGTAAGACCAACATCTCCTGCTTCTGTTGCTCTTTGGTGTGTGTTTTCAGTTATCTAACCACACGTCAACCCTTTAGGAGTTCGAGCTGAGAAAACATGCACGCCAAGAGGGACGGCGCTATTGTGACCCTGTTGTTCTGACCTACCAAGCTGAGCGTATGCCCGAGCAGATCAGACTGAAGGTGGGATCAGCAGAACCTTCTGTTACTTTGATACTGGGAGGAACCCGGAACTGTTCTAAACCAAACTCCCCTTCTCTTCAGGTTGGAGGAGTGGACCCAAAACAACTGGCTGTTTATGAGGAGTTTGCAAGAAATGTTCCAGGTTTCTTACCCAGTAACGACCTCTCACAGCCCACTGGCTTCTTGGCTCAGCCCATGAAGGTGAGAAGGATCTTTCTTTAGGCAGTGACTTTAATCGGTGGCTGTAAGACTAAAAGTTTGTTTTACATTTTCACAGCAACAACCATGGGCTACTGATGATGTGGCACAGATCTATGATAAGTGCATGGCTGACTTGGAGCAACATCTTCATGCCATTTCTCCTGCCCTGGCCATGAACCCTCTGACCCAGGCCTTGCGAAGCCTGTTGGAGGCTGTGGCCTTGGCTAGAAACTCCAGGGATGGAATTGCTGCCCTTGGTCTTCTGCAGAAGGTAAAGCAGATTTTTTTTTTTTCTATTATAAAGCTTCATGACAAGATGCTGTCAGGTGGTGCTTGACCGAGTTGGTTTTTCCATCCATCAGGCTGTGGAAGGTCTACTCGATGCGACCAGTGGGGCTGATGCTGATTTGTTGCTGCGCTACAGAGAGTGCCACCTGCTGGTGCTCAAAGCCCTTCAGGACGGACGTGCCTATGGGCCACAGTGGTGCAATAAGCAAATTACCAGGTGAATTAAGACACATTTGATTGTAAAAAGATAAATTAACTTCTCATATGGTGTTAAACCTTTACTTCCTGTGTCCTCGACCTGCAGGTGTCTGATTGAGTGTCGTGATGAATATAAATACAACGTGGAGGCTGTAGAGCTTCTGATCAGGAATCACCTTGTTAATATGCAGCAGTATGATTTGCACCTGGCACAGGTAAAATTACAACGTTAACTGTGTTGGCAACTTAATATTTTATCTTTGATGGTGCCTACTAGTGAATATCACGGTTAATCTGTAACTTTTTTTTACTTTCAGTCGATGGAAAATGGATTGCACTACATGGCGGTTGCTTTCGCAATGCAGCTGGTGAAGCTGCTGCTTGTGGACGACCGCAGTGTGAGCCATGTGACGGAGGCCGACCTCTTTCACACCATTGAGACTTTAATGAGAACGTGTGCACACTCCAGAGCCAACGCACCTGAGGGGTAATATGTCAATTGAAACGACATTTTTTGTTTTTTTCCGCCTTCATTACTTTTGAGACTAACGCTGCTGTGACTCGTCATCACCCACAGTCTTCCACAGCTCATGGATGTAGTCCGATCCAACTATGAAGCCATGATTGACCGGGCCCACGGAGGACCCAACTTCATGATGCATTCTGGGATTTCTCAGGCATCAGAATATGATGATCCACCAGGTCTGCGTGAGAAGGCCGAGTACCTGCTGAGAGAGTGGGTCAACCTGTATCACTCAGCTGCTGCTGGCCGAGACAGCACCAAAGCTTTCTCTGCCTTTGTTGCCCAGGTAGTTACTCGCCTGATGATGAGGAAAACGTACAAATCAGAAAACAATCAACAGTTTGTGAATTCTCACCCTTCCTCTGCCTCCTTTTTCTCCAGATGCACCAGCAGGGCATCTTAAAGACCGATGACCTGATCACAAGGTTCTTCCGGCTGTGCACAGAAATGTGTGTGGAGATCAGCTACCGTGCACAGGCTGAGCAGCAGCATAACCCAGCAGCCAGTGCAGCCATTATCAGAGCCAAGTGTTACCATAACCTGGACGCCTTTGTTCGTCTCATCGCTCTTCTCGTCAAACACTCTGGAGAGGCCACCAACACTGTCACAAAGATCAACCTTCTCAACAAGGTATGGAATTAAAACAGTCCAACAGTGACACCCTGAGATGAACCCTTGTGGTGAAGAGTGTGGTAAAAGTGGATCTGAAAAAGAAAGAAAAAAAAAAAATCCACAGTAATGGACAGAAGATGTAAAGCAGAGAGAAGTGTTTTAGGACGTTGTAATGAGACGTTGATGTATGGATTAGAGGTTAGAGGAGATGAAGATAACGAGATCTTCACTGGGAAAGACTGGGTTAAAAACACAACCCTCTCTCCATAGGTGCTGGGTATCGTCGTTGGCGTGTTGATCCAAGACCATGATGTGCGCCAGACAGAGTTCCAGCAGCTGCCCTACCATCGCATTTTCATCATGTTGCTACTGGAGCTCAATGCTCCTGAACATGTCCTGGAGACCATCAACTTCCAGACCCTCACTGCCTTCTGGTAAGGCTTCCACAGCATTCAGACAGACGCATCTGTCCAAAGTACACAACAAATGCTGTTCAATAAAAAGAAAATGATAATAAAAACATTTTTACGTTTTTTAATCTATCTGCAGCAATACCTTCCACATCCTGAGACCCACCAAAGCACCTGGGTTTGTCTATGCCTGGCTGGAACTCATCTCCCATCGCATCTTCATCGCCAGGATGTTGGCACACACACCGCAGCAGAAGGTACGCTTCTGAAGAGCCCTAGTTGAGCACCTGAGTCTCATAGATTCATAAATGTCGTTACTGGTTCTCCACGTTCTCAAACCTCTGTGTGAATGTGTTTGAACTTTGTTGTTCTGCAGGGTTGGCCTATGTACGCACAGCTGCTGATTGATCTCTTCAAGTACCTGGCACCGTTCCTGAGGAATGTAGAGCTGAACAAACCTATGCAAATCCTCTATAAGGTAAAGGACTCACATTAAAAACGTTGCCCTCGACAATAAATCTCACAGCACTCTGAGGCCTCTGTAAGGCAGCCATGATGTTAATTACCTCCCCCTGATTTCTAACATTTTTTTTTTAGAGTCAGAGATTGAAGCTTTCGCTGCAGTGTTTTCAATTATTTATATTACATCTGCGCTTAAGCTAAAGATACCCCGGTGGTCTGTAGAGGGAGCTAGTGTGTTATCATTGGTACACTTATCTGTTTTAGCCTCTGCTTAACTCTCATTTATTTACACATTTGCACACAACCTTCTCAACTACCAGTCCACCACTGCCAGATTTGATCTGTTTCAGCCGATTTGAGAGTTTGGACAATGTCAGCATATTTGATATCAAAAGAAAGTTGATATTAGACAATTTCTTTCATTGAAGTGATCTTTAAAGGAAGTCTCCTCAATGTTGTCATTCTATCTGTTAATAACAGTTGTTTTAAAGACCAAACCTCTGCTGTTTGTGTTGTTGTCTGTCCAGGGTACACTCCGAGTGCTTCTGGTCCTGCTGCATGACTTCCCAGAGTTCCTGTGTGACTATCATTATGGCTTTTGCGATGTCATTCCGCCCAACTGCATCCAGCTTCGCAACCTCATCCTCAGTGCCTTCCCAAGGAACATGAGGCTCCCTGATCCCTTCACACCCAATCTGAAGGTAGAGGTTTGTTTGGCGTCTCACACTTGCATAACAAGAGTAACATTTAGTCTCTTTTCATCGTTGGATAAACCCTGATTAAATGTTTCATGTCAATGCTGCCCTCTGCAGGTGGATATGCTGAGCGAGATCAACATCGCCCCTCGTATACTCACCAACTTTACGGGCGTCATGCCGTCTCAGTTCAAGAAGGACCTTGACTCGTACCTGAAGACACGGTCACCAGTCACCTTCTTATCTGAGCTGCGCAGCAACCTGCAGGTAGGATTAATGTCAACACGTTTTAGTTTATGAAAAAATAACTTATTTCACTGTTCTTCCATAGTTATTATATGTTTACGCATTTGTATTTCTCCCAAGGTGTCAAATGAGCCAGGGAACCGATACAACATCCAGCTGATCAATGCTCTGGTGCTGTATGTGGGAACTCAGGCAATCGCTCACATTCACAACAAGGGCAGCACCCCCTCCATGAGCACCATCACTCACTCTGCACACATGGACATCTTCCAGAACCTGGCTGTGGACCTGGATACTGAGGGTGAGGAAATAACTACATAAATCTGTCTGATTGGTGTCCCTTTTGTCCCCCCTTCAGCTATGGTAGTGAATGTGATGAAAAATTATAAACGCTGTTTGGATGTATGTACACCGTCTAGCCCAGGTATGGACAAACTATGGCCCGGGGGCCGGATGCAGCCCTTTGAGCTATTTAATGCGGCCCGCCAACCTTGTCCAAATTAAATAATGTGTTTAAATTGACATAATACTTCTGCCTGTTCCCTCCAAGAATGGGATTCTGCAGTAGATGACGTCATAAAGGTTATTAGAAATGTAGGATTTTAGGTTTTATTCATGACTTTAACCTGCCATGTGTCTTGGTGACAACAAACAATCCATCTTTCTGCTCTGCACTTGGCCCCATGTCTAATTTTAGGACGGATTGTGGCCTCTGATCTAGACTGTATTACGATTGACTCCACTCGTATTGTCAGTAACAATTGTACTGATTAGTATTTTCAAAAAGCAACCAATGTCTGTGGTGAATTTTGTTGTGACCGTTTTCCCGTCTCATCTTCTCAGGACGTTACTTGTTCCTGAATGCAATTGCCAATCAGCTGCGTTACCCCAACAGCCACACCCATTACTTCAGCTGCACCATGCTCTACCTGTTTGCTGAGGCCAACACTGAGGCCATCCAGGAACAGATCACCAGGCAAGTCTTGGTTTCCATTTCCAAAGCAGTGGGTGCGTTCTATTTTAAGGCTAATTTTTTCACGGTCGATGTCTTTGTCTCCGTAGGGTCCTGTTGGAGAGACTGATTGTAAACAGGCCTCACCCGTGGGGTCTTCTCATCACCTTCATCGAGCTGATTAAAAATCCTGCCTTCAAGTTCTGGAGCCATGACTTTGTGCACTGTGCCCCCGAGATTGAAAAGTATGTTTCTGGAACTATTGACTCATTTCTCTTAAGCAAAGGTCAGGAACTTGGTTGTTTAAGAGACAAACTGTTCACCAAGTCTTTGTGTCAAAAAATGCCTCTGGTTTGCAGCGATGGTAATTTTGTCAACTCATAGTTTCTGTCAAATCTTAAGTCCAAGGAGAAAAAGCTAAGCAGGAACTAAAACACAATTCTAAACAGAGATCATTGGACGTTAGAATAAAACATGGCAGTTCTACGTCTCCTACCTTAGTACATCCAATCTCATGTAATTTGGGCTGTAATATTTTTCTTTTATTAGGAAATTGCAGGAGAGTGAAATACTCTTAAGGCAGGTTCGTAAAGAGGAAATGCTGAATATATGGAAATAATATAGTGACTATCTCACCCCTTGGGTCTTGGAACGGCAACTAACGCCATAGAAGAGGAATCACTGTACTAGCATTTATATCCGTGCACATGAAAACCATAGTATATTACTATATAATTCCTCCTCCTCAGGCTGTTCCAGTCTGTAGCCCAGTGCTGCATGGGACAGAAACAGGCCCAGCAGGTGATGGAGGGCACCGGTGCCAGCTAGCTCACACCACCAGCCAGCTCACAGCCCTCGGGAGAGATGCCGCCGTGGCCCGGACCCACTCCCCCACACCACCACACCTTCACACCTCCTCTCTTTACTGTTGGCACTGGATAAACTGGCAACTGCAGTCATATGAAATGTGGACTTAAAGGACTACTGCTCACGGATCTTGAGGATTTAGATTTTTGTTGATCCCTGTTGGGCTGAATTGAGATGGAGAGAATGGGTTGGGACATGCTGTTTAATATACTTTTTTTGATGCTTTGATGTAAATATTGAAAAAAAAGGGAGAACAGCGGAGTAAATAAGTGAACGATTCACATGTCAAATAAAATGTATCCTGACATGTAAAGACACATAACCATATTTTCATTCACTACCAAAGTCTTTGGTTTGCTTTCCTCCCACACAACTTTTTTTTTGTTCATTTTTTGGCTGAATTGTAGGCAACTGAAGAGAAAGTCAGCCTGCTTCTATGATTTTTGATTCATTTTCAATCCCCAAGAGGGACAGGAAGACGTGGTCTAGTCTGCCAGAGGGGGTGGGTGGAGGTCTACTGTTGGTGTGTGGGTGTGTCGGTTGATCGGTGGGTGGGTGGAGATGGTTCTGTGGATGGTTTGTCCATTTGCGGCCGGCTCTGGAAGTCTGTCTCTGTCTTTACATCCTGCTCGTTCGTTCTCTGGCACTTGTAAAATTGAGCAGAAAGGCAACGGCGACATCAATTCCTGACGATTTGTACAAAGTTCCAAATTGAAGAACAACAATGGAAGGACCAATACAGCCCGTTTTGTAACGTTTTGAATGTTTTGTAAATGTATTGGTCCGTGTGTTGTATTTTGTAGTCCTTTCTAGTTTGCTTTTAGTTCTTGCTACTTTACTGCAGTATGCATACATACAGGAAATAAAGCATTCAAACTGCAAAGCACTTGTTTTCTCCAATGACATCTTTTTTTTTTTTTTCCTTCATCCAACAGCAGCTTTAACATTGACATCTCTACACAGTGCACTTATTGGCCTTATCAAAACAGAAACATTAACTTGTCTGTTATCACGGGCCTGAGTTGTTTAACCAAGAAGACAAAACTACAATTTATGCCCAAAAGACTTATCGGAAAAAAATATTCTGTTCAAAGGCACTGCACGATTGCCTGTGGTAAAAATAAATATGTTTATTTAAAACGAAACATTATTGTACCTCCAGAAGATGCGCAAGTTCCAAATAGGCCATAAGAGTCAAACTCAAGGCCCGAGGGCCATATCCTGCCCGTGAAATAATTTGGTATGGCCTGCGGGAGCTTTACAAAGAATTGTCTTTGGAGCAGGAATTAAAAGCTGTTTTATTAGACAGCAATAAACAATAAAAGGTACTTATAACTAATTAGTAACATATATTTATACGTTATGTGTATAACAGTACAGCCTTCCATTTACAACCAGCTCTTCAAGGAAGTTGATGTGGCCGGCTGCTAAAAATCAGTTTGACACCTCTGTAGGGTCAGGATACATGTTTTCTTCACGAGATGGTAACATAAGCACGTTTAGGCGCCCCCTTGTGGAGTTTTAAGTGACATAATCCGAAAAAAATAAACATTCCTCTTTTGTTTCCTCTTTTAATTGGTTGAATCTTTATGTCCTTCTGTGTTGTGTTTCGTAGGCGGGTGTTAGCAATCCGAAAACAGGGAGGATTATGTTATTATATATATATATGGAGGATTATATATATATATATATATATATATATATATGTAATAACATAATCCTCCCTGTTTTTGGATATATATATATAATATATAATATATATGATTTTGATTTTACAAAAGTAAAAAAGGAGAAAAAAATGTTAATACGTTGATTCAATAATAAATTCTGAACTTTATTCGTCGTTTCTAAAAATGAAATTAATTTTAAATAATTACACTCGTTGACGCCCATGACTATATCTGAGGGCAAACAAAATACCGCCACACTTTGATGGACAGCTGCGATTGGCTACTGAGTTCCCGCGCTTCAATTAGGACCTGCCTCCCACCTGGTGGCTTAGAAGACGGTTCTAAACAGCCACCAAAAAAGGAGGATTTACCGGAAAAGCCAAGATGTCTTTACCAATTTTTCTAAACACAGTGACTGCGGACACACGACCAATGGACGCCTGTGCTGAAATTAGCTAGTTGGCTGTTAGCTATGTTCCAAATTTTCTTCGCTTATTAACTATCACCATCTAATGTAGTATGTTGTACGCCCGACAGACCACGAGGTGGCGTAAACATCACAGCATGTATGGGCAGAATCTTTACAAGTGTATTTTAGTGCAGCACCTAAACGAACGTAAATCCGCTTCCAGTTAGCTGTGGTGGTTTTATTTTGAAGGCGTCGTCCGCTGCTCGAGTTCCGGTGATGCAGTCACAGATTGACGCAGATGGCAGCGGAGATGGAACGCGCTCTGCGGACACAGCAGTAGGACTATCACACACGGAGAGACACACACCGAGACACCGAGGAGTGAGGAGACGCCAGGGACAACAACGAGAAGTCTCCGTGTGTCCGACCGGAGAGCCCTGAAGCTGCAGCGGGGCTCATGGAGAGCTCAGCCGCGCTTGTCCGCACCGGGTGCGCATTGATGGGCTGCCTTTCTCCACAGCTGCGCCGCCGTTAAATGTTTCCCAATCTGGATTAATTGGCAGACCGATGGCTCCTAAACGTGCGCCCCTGCTGCCGAGCATCGGCGTCCGAGGGATGATTGATGAAGAAGGTGAAGGAGGAGAACGCTGCCTCTCCTGCAACATCTCCTCTCTGACCGCGCGGATGCTGGAGGCTGCGACGGGGATGCTCGCCGTCCGCGTGCCGCGCAGAGGGAGAAGGACGCGGACTCCGACAGCGAGCATGATGATGGTGCTGATGCTGATGATGCAGAGCTGCTCGGCCGCTGAAGGTAAGACGGTGATGCGGTATGGATGTCCGTGCCGCTGGTCCTGTTCAGAAATGACCTGCCGTCACTGAAATAGAATAATAATAATAATAATAATAATAATAATAATAAATAAAAAACACAGCAGATGAAGCCGCGTTTATTTATGGCACAGACTGAAGTCAGGATGGAGTCTGTGGTCAGTGCAGGTCGTTGAGATGCAGCTCAGGTTCCATCTGCAAAATGACAATAAAGCACAGTGTAATGTGATGATGACACATTACACTGTGTGTGTATATATATATATATATATATATAAATACCTTAGTTGAATAATGTGAAATACATAGATGTATAGATATAATATTTATTCACATACTGTCAACATAGATGTGAACAACATGTACTTGACACTTTACATCATTGTCTATTTTTGGTTTTATTTCCTTGAACCATTTTTTGGGGGTAATATTAATCATCACCATTAAGGTTGACACTATGACATAATCCTGTGTCCATCAAGATCAGAGTGTGATCCCGACAGGACAACATTACGTCGACTGGTCCTTGTAAAAATAATTTGGTTTGATAATCTGAACAATGTTTGTCTTTTTGTGGCGGTAAGAAAATCTTGTTATTCTCTGCACAGCTGACAGGAACAGAATACTAAGTGTACATCCTTTAAAACAGTGACGTCCAACCACTGGACCAGAGACCACTACCACACTACACTGGAAGTATTAGGAAGTATTCATTTAGATTTATTCATTTATTTACATTAATCTGCACTTTGTTTTATTTTGAAAAATAGCCTCAATTTTCATATTAGTTTAAATGACAACAATAATAAACACCTAAAAACAACATTAATGTAATATGTGTCAAATACAGTTTTCATATATATTCATTTTTGTACGTAAACATGCGTAAGTTGCACTTTTTTTGTGACCTAACAATTTCCATTTGATGTTAGCGATTATTTTGCCCCCTTAAATTACAGAAAATGTTGCAAATATGCATATCTTTTATAAATTATTACTAATTTTATCCGAACATATATTTTCCCTATTTCCTAAATTGACCTTTAATGGTCTATGCTTTTTTTGTGCCTAAAACATGGACATCTCAGTTCCCTATTTGTGATAAAACCCAGGCATTGTGTTATGTGATATTCTCATAACAGGCCGATAATATGGATCAGACAATGTTATCTGTCATCCCCAGTAGTAAAAAGGCAGGTTTCAAACTATGGTTCGTCTGCCTGAAATATCAACCATTGTCGAGTTTCTCTACAGAGTATTGGTGAAGAATTTGGATTTTCTGATACTTGATGTGATTCTCAGCTAATCAGTGGTGATGGTAACTGATGACATGAACGTGGTGTAAGAGGTTTTGAGTGAATCTGATGAACAAAATAGAAAAACAGATCTTATTTTAACCTTACTGGGAACTTGTTGCCGTGTGTGTTATGATGAAGTGCTGCTGTGTGTGTAATTATACCTACTCCTTAAATTGTGATACTGTAGACATGAAGTACTGCAGTATTTATTGTTGAAGTACATATTGTACATACAACCATGATTTAAGTTGGAATCAAGAAAAAACATATTTTCAGCCAAATGTTAATGTAATTTTTTGGGCTGACATCGGTCATTGTATCCTGTAAATCAGTGGTCCCCAACCACTGGGCCGGGGACTGGTACCGGTCCGTAGGTGAATTGGTGCCGGCTCGCATAGAAATAATGTTTCCTTTTGATTAGGAAATATTTTCTCAGTGAAGACAACAACAATAAACTCAAAATGACGCAGAGAATCTTACTTTTTATACCAGTCTGGTAGCAGAAAATTATAGGCTGTGCGTACTTGAGAAATCCTTGTTGTGCCCATGCACAGATAATTTGGGTAGGAAGATTTTATGGGTAGGAAAATATTTCAGAACACCGGAAATGTAATTTTATTAGGGCTATTTACCTGCTACAACTTAACGACCGGTCCGTGAAAACAGTACGAGACATTAAACCGGTTGGGGAACACTGCTGTAAATCACTGCCACCTACTGGACATGAGTGTGTTCTTAGTGTGCCAGTAGTTGGTGGATTGATAAAGGGCTAATAAATGTGATTTTTTTTTTCACATACACATATATTTATATATATTTAAAAGTCCTTGGTTATCATTACTGCCCTCACCTGCTGTCATTTGGTCCAATGGATGACAGGCTTATAAGTACAGTACTCATCTAAAGAGCACAGTCAGGTCACAGCAGGGTGGCCCAATAACGTGCTACATCTCCACCACCACGCCCCCTACCCTGCTTCCTCCCACCGAGTGGTAAACTTTTCCTTTTCCCCTTCATTATTCATGGAGTGAACAGTGAAACCTGGGGTCTCCAACCTGAACACGACCCCCGGGGAACGGTTCCATCATCAGTACAGATGAATCTTTGATGATTCCTCTCGGGCCTCACATGCGACACGAGAAGAACATAAAAATAGCAGCGGTTTGTGAAGTGTTCTCTCGCTATCGTGTCATTGGTTGGCTCGGATCCTGCAGGCGAGGCTGTGGCGGTGGAGGACGAGGGGGTAAAGAAGGGTGGATGCGGGGCTGAAGGTGGAGTTTCTAAAACAAATGACCTTTTATGTTTATTCATGGTCCATTTTGCTTCACTAAAAGGGAGATTAGAGTTTACTCCCCCGCCCCTCCTCACACACTCCCCCACTTGTTGTGTGGTCAAAAAGTCACATCTACAGGAGTGTGTATGCGGGTCAGAGTGTGTGTTGTCTTTATTGGGTCCAACCAGATGATGGTCCTCAGTCCACAGCTGAGATGTAGTGGTCTGTGTTACCATGGGAACAGGTCTGCATCTCTTTTTGTCTTTGTCTCTCTGGCTCTCTCTGCTCCGTCTGTGTTTGTCAGTCAGGTTCAGAAATAGAGTCTGAGTCAGAACCAGAACCAGCTCCAGGTTCCAGGCAGACTTTCTCTGAGTCTGAGCTCATTGACGTACACACACACACACACACACACACACACACACACACACACACACACACACACACACACACACACATATATACGTGCAGACAAAACTGAACTATCTTCCTGAATGGTTTAGCTTCATTTCCAACCTGAGGTTTATGGACACTGAGTGGTACATGGGCAACTCACTGGGGTTAACAAAGGGTTAAACGTGTAGTAGTTAAATTTGATAGTAATCTGTGACAGAAGAGAGTCAGCTAAGGTGAAGGGACAGGTTTACAGGACGGTGGTGAGACTAGCCATGATGGATGGATTAGAGACACTGGGAATAGACAGAAGACAAGAGACAGCTGGAGGTGGAGGAGTTAAAGATGCTGAGATTCTCTTTAGGAGAGACAAGGATGGACAGGATCAGGAATGAGGAGATTAGAGGGACAACACAGACAGGAAGGTTTGGAGAAACAGTTAGAGAAGACGGATTGAGATGGTTTGGACATGTTCAGAGGAGGGACAGTGGATACATTAGTAGAAGAATGATCCTAGAGATGGAGCTACCAGGTAGGAGACAAAGAGAAGATGGATGGACGCAGTGAGGGAGGACATGGAGGTAGTTGGAATCAGAGTAGAAGATACAGAAGACAGAGGGAGATAGAAGTTAATTTCCGATATTCGTACCGACACACTCGTATTTAATTATCTATTGTGTACAAACTACAGTCTGTGTTTCTGACGCCAATGTTTTGCATATAATCATCTAATTAATGAAAAAGATCAAACTGCAATGGTGCCATCTAGTGACTTTTTTATGCGATCCATTATTGTTTTCACCCAAAAAGACATTTGGCTGTGCAAGCGTACATGTATTTGTTGGATCACTTCCCTGTTTCCGATGCCTTTCCATTCACTTCCTCTCATGACTTCAAAGCTCAGGTGATCTTCCGTGAAACATCCAGGAATCTAATATTTTATTTTCTTACATGATAGCTGGTGGTGGGATGTTCTTGGAGGCGTGGCCTGCGTAAGCCACTGTCTCCTAAATATGGAATATATACCTTCACGGGATGATGTTCTTCAGCGACGTCAGTGAAGTCTGAAGACCAACAACTCCAGATGATGTCTCTAATGACATCACCTGGGAATATGGCTCGTCTATAGGGTTCTAGCTTTTTATTTTCCTTGTTATTATTCCAGTATAGTTTGTTTTACATGGTGATGTATCTACTCCCACATTTAGTCTAGTTCTAATTGAGTTTATGTAGTTAAAATAATCCAACATTAGCTAAAGATCTCGTGAAAATATATCAGCTATAACAACACAAAAGTCGTGCGTTGATTAATCAAATAATATTGAATCAATAACAAATAGACTAAGATAGTAAACACATACAGTGCCTATCAGAAGTATTCACACCCTTGGATGTTTTCCCCATTTAGTGCTTTCATAAATCAATCATGGTCAATAAAATTTGGCTTTTTTAACACAAAAATGTATTGGAAAAACCTTTTTAAAGTCAAAGTGAAAACAGATTTCTACAAAGTAATGTCAATGAAATAAAAATATAATTGATCCAAATACATGTACATTTTCCCTGCCAGGAATTTGCCAAACCATGGTGTCTTTTCGGGGGAAAACAATATTAGATCACATACATGTCACTAGATGGCAGCATTACAAGTTGATCTTTTTCAATAAGCACTAAAAGGGTAAAACAACCAAGGGGGTGAATACTGTATGGCAGGAGAATATAAAAATCTAATTTGGACATCTGTCCAAAAATTCTAAAATGACTAAAACATGGAACTGAAGTTCGACCGAAGTTGAGTTTTAACAGTTAAGTTAAAATATAAAAACCAGAACAACAAGAAATCAAAACACTTGTCTCTTCATACCTCCAGTCCAAGGACCTGACGTTAGTTATTTAAATACAGGAACAGTGAGGCGGCAGTAATGTCATCATCTTTGCTGATGGTAACCAACCCGTAACGGGCTGTGACAAAAAGGTTTGTCACAATAAAACGCCCTGGTGCTTCTTTACAACACCTTTGCCTTTCAGCAGCCTTGTCAGACTGTCAGTCCTCGCCGCAGCCTTAGTGCTCTGCTTTATGGCGCATGTGGACCTCGGAGACTCGGCGCAGCGAGGAGCACGGGCAGACTGAGTAATGATGCCCGCTGTCACGCTAAACAGCTCTGCTGTCGACTCACCGCCGCTGTTGCCAGGCAGACGCAGCGAGAAGGCCACTGCGTTACACAAGTCTGATAAAAGTCTGCTGCTGTGATGGACCACCGTCTGTCAGAGTGATGGTGCTGGGTCTGTCAGTCAGTCAGTCAGTCAGCTGTTACTGCTGCTGCAGTTTGATCAGGAGGATGATGATGATGATGATGAGGAGGATGATGATCATAGGGATGAGTTCATTTTTCAAAGTTGGAAACATTTCATTTCAGAGGAAGAAGCTCCACTGCTGTTTCATCTTGTACTACAGATGTCGGAGAAGGTGATTGGGCCCAATGTTGGCATAATTCTGTATAATCTGTAACAAATGTTCACATTTTTTTCCTCTCACGATGAAAACCTGATACCACGTTGCCAGAGTTTTGCCCAAAAAATCGATCGAACTGAACCGAATCGGATCGAACTGGATCGATCGTTTAATATTTTCTTATGAATTGTTCCTGAATCGGATCGTAGCCTGTGAATCCAGATATGAATCGGATTGTTATGTGAGTGAATCTTCACACCCCTAATGGTAATCAGTAAGAAATGCATGACAAGTGCATCCAGTTAGCACAAAAAGTCATGGGTTGTACCATGACACTACACCCTGTAGTACAATAGGGGGCAATAGCTCAATTGTGGTCTGGCTCTAGGGCCAATGTGCTCCATTAATAAACCTTATCGTCAGGTGCCTTCGTAGGCAAAGAGACCGAACTTGTTCCACTGACACAAATAGTGGCACTCAGTTCCAGTTCCACTGAGGTTGCCAATGAGGTCCTCTGTGCATCGCTCCGCACCCCCTTCTTCTAGAGGGCTCTCCACCCATGGGAAGACTCCCAGTATGGAGCAGTGTGATTTGGGTGGCAGTCATGGAGACTGCTTCCCCTGACAACTGGTAGCAGATAAGAGTAGGAAGATGAAATTAATGAATAGAGTTTATTATGACAAAGTGTAATAGTAATGGGTCGTACCATGACACTTCACTATGAAGTACAGTAGGGGGCGATGAGCTCCATTAATAAACTCCATCACCAGGTGCCTACACAAGCAAACAGACATACAGGTGTTGAAACAACGTGGGAAGAACGTGGGATGTTCCAGTTTCAGTCTACGTGTCGAAGAAGATTCTTTGTCATATTCAGGTCGTATTCAAGGTTAAATCCTTTTTTGAGGCAACTGGACAAGAATAAATGTCCAGATAATAAAGCATAAAGAAATGTCTGTTATTTTTCTAATCTTTCACTGAAAAGAACATTTTCAGTTGATGGTGGTGATGGTGGAGAGGATCATGCAGCGGCCAAGGACTTTGCCAATTTATTAAATTTAGCCAACATTAAATTTTGACATCCCTGCAAGATTGGTCCTCATGGTGAGATTTGTCCGTTCCACGGTTCTGGTTCTTAGCAAAACGCGACTTTGACTTTTTAATATCCTGAGCGGCTTCTTCCTGCTGCAGCTCCAGGAATAATCCTGGTCTATTTCAGGAGAATGTGAGTGAAGATGTCGGACCGGGACTGACGGCAGTGGGGGTTTGGAAAATACTGTATCTCCTCAGCTTCTGAGTGAGGTTCCGTCCCTCACTGGTGCAGCCGCTCCTGTGTGTAAACAAGCAACTTAATCCTAATTAACAGCACTTTGTACACTAACGTCTAACGTGCGGTGGTGGAGCCGCGCGTTGAGCATCAGGAAGGTTAATTATTTCTCTGCTCGTCTTCAGAGCACTTTCATGTTGACGGAGATGCTTTTACGTGAAGATGTCTCTCGTGTTCAAAGCCTGGTCGTGTGTCTGTGATCAGGCCGTACACGTTTTTCTGTTTCCTAGAACATGAGTGTGTGATGATCTGGAAACAGGACTCACATCTGGACCTTCTCACCCACTGCAGTCTTCTCACCCTTCAGCTACGTGTCATGTTTACCTCCAGGTGTGCACTAACAAACACTTTAATGAATGCACGTGTTTGTGTGTCAGCAAACATCTGCACTGTGTAATGAAGGAGCTGACGCAGTATTTCATCGACTTAATTGACCATTTGTATCGACTCACGGGAAACTCTAGACTCTCACCTTCTCACTCCATTGAATGGACCTGGAATATCAAGAATTTTTGCTTCTGATCAGAATTTCTTACAATACCATAAATGCAGAGTCTGCTGTGTTAAATATGCATCTTCAACAATTCTGCTGGAGTCTGATGGTAATGTTAGAGGTTAAGAACTCTATAAGAAAATATAACCATGTGAGCTAGGGATTATTCTATATACAGTAGTTAAAACCAGTTAGAAAATTCATTCATTCGTCCTTATCTGCTTGTCCGTTGCCGGATCGCAGGAACACATGTTGACGTGCGGCGTTCCCCAAACTTTTTTGCATCACATCAGGTTAAATGTCTCTAAATGTATTATTTTCACAAACCGGTCGTTAAGTTGTGGCAGATAAATACCCCTTAATAAAATTAAACTTCTGTTGTTGAAATATTTTCCTACCTATAAAATCTTCCTACCCAAATTAACTGTTCATGCACACAACAAGGATTTCTCAAGTGCTCACAGCCTATAATTTTCTCCTACCAGACCGGTATAAAAAGTTAGAATCTTGTATCAATGACTCATTTTGAGTTTATTGTTGTTGTCTTCACTGAGAAAACATTTCCTAATCAAATATAGTTGCATTATTGATGATGGAATCCTAGCCATTCTATTGGTCAGTTCTTTTGTTGATATGGGTATGGATCAAGTGCACCAATTCATCCACGGACCGGTATTGGTCCCTGGCCCAGTGGTTGGGACCACTGTTGTCGTGCACATGCACAGTGCGTCAAACATTTGAAAAAGTTTTTTTAAGATTTTTCTTCCACAACAGTGTCCAATATTTGTTTCTCGAATCAATAATAGTCAATTTCATACATTTTATCAACACAATCTATATATTTCTATTTGCAACGAGTCCTTCAAGTGGAAGAAAAACCTAAAACATCAGAAATCTAAAAGTTTAGAAAATTATCTGTTAACTTACTTTAGAAAAGAATGAGTAAAAATGCACCTACTGCAGTAAAGTAATATTTCCTTCTGGAACGGACTGATGAGAACTTTGATTTGTGTTTTCTGTTTCCATGGAAACGTCTAAATCCGTTCCTACGTGCTGTAGCCGAACAGCTCAGACCCGCGCTGACCTCAGTCAGGGTTTGGGGCTGCTTTTCTACACAACGCCGTCGGCTTGTAATTATCATCTAAAATCTGAGCCACCCACCCACAGGAATTGAGGGAGAGTCAAAAAGTCAGGTGGTTTTCAGCGAGTTCACAAAATTCTACTTGAGTTTGAAAAGTTTGTGTGTGTGTTGTTCTGTGTTTTACTTCTTCAAACTGATCTCAGTTCAGTCTCATGTTGCAGCAGCAGAGAGGGAAGAATAAATGAATCTGAGTTTTTTTTTATGGAGGTGGGGTCACAGTGGGATGTCGTGCCTTATTGCACAAATGTCAACAGTTTGAAGTTCTGAACCAGTGCCACTTTTGGCCTTAGGAAGTGGAAGAATGATCCTAGAGATGGAGCTACCAGGTAGGAGACATGGAGGTAGTTGAAGAGTTGAGGATACAGAGGGTGAGATGGAAATTGTTGACTCGCTGTGGCAATCCCTGAAAAAGGGACTTTTCCATCAACCAACATTTTTTTTTTCTCACAACCATAGACCAGCCATGATGGATGGATTAGAGACATTAGGAATAGAGAGAAGACAGGAGACAGAGCTGGAGGTGGAGGAGTTAAAGACGCTGAGATTCTCTTTAGGAGAGACAAGGATGGACAGGATCAGGAACGAGGTGATTAGAGGGACAACACAGACAGGAAGGTTTGGAGGAAAAGCTAGAGAAGACAGATTTAGATGTTTGGACATGTTCAGAGGAGGGACAGTGGATACATTGGTAGAAGAATGATCCTAGAGATGGAGCTAGCAGGTAGGAGACAAAGAGGAGATTGAGAGAGGTAGTTGGAGTTAGAGTTGAGGACACAGAGGACAGGGGGAGAAGGAAATTGTTGAAGTGTTGGGTAAAGTGCTTGTCTAGTAATTAAAAGGTCCTGGGTTTGAATCCCAGTGGTGCCTTTCTGTCAGATAGATTTTATTGACTTCACACTGGGAACTTTTTACTAGATCAGGCATCTCCAACCTGCAGATCATCTGGTGATGGACTGCAGTGTGACACAGTAAAACGTACTTCACTTTTACTGATTTACTTATTCATTTATCATGAATACATATATTATTATTTTATATCCATAACTACGTCTCAGGGGCAGCAGTCTCCACAACTGCCACCCAAATCCCTCCATACTCTGAGGTGTTGACTAGTTTGCTAATAAACCACATATAATACAAATAAATCCTATTTTTTTTAGTGTTTCAGTACAACAGGTCATTTTAACTCTTGAAACTTGAAAAGGTAAAAATTAAATACATTTGCTTGTAAAGTTTTGGGCTGTAGGATGATATCTTCACTCTGAAACATCGTGATATTTCTTTCCATGAACCTTTATATCCATGTCTACAGGACTGGATGGATTTTTGTGAGTCCAGGTATCGGGTTGAGGGAGTGAGGGGGAGGATGGTGAGAAAAGATAGACGAGAGAAGAAATGATATAAACTATTCATCCATGTGCGGTTGAAGACCTAGTTTAGGTGTGATGCTGCCGTCAGCTCAAACCTGTGGGTGACATTAGCAAACAGCAGCGTCCTCCTTTATCCCCGTCTCCTGGGAGACAGTTGACATCGGTAACTAAGATAGTCTCTGTGTTTTTAGTGTATTTTTCTTCATCTCCTTTCTCCACATATGTGGAAAATTGTTGAGACGCCTCCTCTTCACAGTCGCAGGTCTGTCCTCCTGCAGCCACTGATAACAAAGAAAACAAACATAATTCTCACAAAGAATCAGATTTTTTTTCAACACTTGAAAATCTGAGTTGTTGATGTTAAAATAGATTCTTTTTGATTGTTTTTTCAGTCTTTTTGATCCCAGAATCTTTTCCCCAAAACCCAAATTGACTTGATACTCCTCCTTCAGTTCCTCCTCTGGGCTGATCTTTTCAGAACATTTTAATATGTTTCATCACATTCTTCTGTGGATGTGACAAAGTAGATAACTGAATATCTGTGTAGTTGTGGAGGAAACAGGTGCAGAGAAAAGTTGCTGATGAGCAAAGAAACCTCTGACCCACATGTTTGGGTCTTTGGTGAAAGGAAGCCTTGAATAGAAGCAGTGATATCACACAGGTCCAGGAAACTGGAGGTTTGGAAGCTTAGATTTCATTCATGGTCCAGGCCGAGTACAAAAAAAAGACCTGCCATCCTACTACTGTTTATTTCACAGGTGTCAAACTCAGGCTCGGGGGCCAAATCTGGCCCACAGTGAAATTATATCTGGTCCGTAAGATGAAATCAAATGTGTCCTAGAGTTGGTCCACCAGTGTGTAGACCTTAAATACTGTTATATTGATAATGCATTGCTTTTTGTTATAGAATGTACATTTTGTTCTGTAAAGAAATATTCACATTAAAATGATCTGGAAAGACTACGAAGAGACAAATAACACTGATGTGTGAATTGTTTCTGATGTAATTTCCAGATCCAATGTTTTCATATGAAAAAACAATATTTAATATTTGGAGAGAAGGGAAAACATGTGCGCTTACAGTTAATTTCTCTCTACAAATATTGACTTTGGCCCGGGACTTTAAATTTGGCAGTGGTTTGGAAATATGGAACGTTTTCAGAGAGGTTGCAGTTGCGGGGTCCGATGCATGACACCTCACAGTACCATTGGGAACCAACAGGGGCAGTGTTGCACTGCACTTTTTATCTGTTTGTTCTAGGGAGGTCCAATATTAACTCTTTGGCCACATGCTGATATGAAATTGTTTTTCCCCCCAAACTGTTTAAGAGAAATTTCAATTTGGCAAAAACCCAGACAGGTTTTCGTGATTGGAGGAGAAACTGATAACACGGTCATTTCAGGCTGATTGTTAGCAGTCGGCAGTCGGCAGTAACATCAGTGTGAACAAATAGTTTCGTTTTTGAGTCAGTGAAGACATGGAGTCCAGTCCAGAGCTACTGTTAGTGAGAAGAAATGAAGTTTCTCCCTGTGGTTCTGCAGACAGATTGTACTTGTTTTCTTGCGTGGGTGTTAGCAGTTTACCACCAGTCACCATTGTTAGCAACAGACTCTAATTTGAACAAACAGGGAAAACAAAGTTGGCAGAAACACCCACGGACGTGTTCTTCAAATCCTCACGTCCCCTCAGATGTCATCACTCAGACAACCATCATGAAGCAGAGCCTTCAGGGCCTTCGGGGCCTTCAGGGCCTTCAGGGCCTTCGAGCCTCCTGCACAAATTTTTAACTATTTATTTATGTTCACTTCCTAGACATGATATCACGTCCAAAACTTTACTTTAATTCACTTTTTCCAAAGAAAAAAAAAAAAGTCTCTCCAACAAACTTCAGATTTTCGAGGGCACAAGTGTGAACTCGGAGAATCAATAATGAAGCCTGGATATTTCCATAGCTCAAACTCTGTTGGAATTCTTCCAGAAAGTCAGCTGAAACTTGTTTTTTTTCTCTTTACTTTTTCTACAAACCTCCGCCTTCACAATCAGAAAAGAAGACTTTTATTGTCACTCTAAGAATACAACGAAATTGCTTAGTTACAGCGGAGGTTTTGAGATGAAACCCTGCAGTTTATTTTAAAGAAGACAAACTTATTTTATTAAAAATGTCTCATTATATCGCCCGACCTGCTACTATCAGCTTGATGCATATTTTTATATCATATCTGCTGGAATCATCAATGTTTTCTCTTCAATTATGAAATCCTGACAATATAATCGCTGTCCTTTTCCAAATTTTCCGCTTTTCCTTTCAACGACAAAGCAGAACCATGTTGACTCCATGTTGTCCTGAGGTTTTGTCCCAGCACGGGGAAAAAAGAACGAGTTCTTCAGGTTGAACCACTGAGCCATGAAACCCAGAGGTGTTCTGCTCCAGGAGCTGCTTCATTCCCTCCTCCGTCCTCCTTTTTTGTTGTGTCCAACTGTTCTTCTGAAACCTTCACTTCACTTTAGAGAATATTAGGCGTGTCAGCCTAATGTTCACTTTAATCCTGTGAAGATGATCTTCTCTCTTCTGCATATCCTGCATCTTATATGGATGTTGGGCCAATTCCTCCACCAGGGGCAGTGCAGAGGCTATGGCCATGATTCCTAACTTGGCGTGAAATACTCATCATTACATTAATTAATCACATCATTCATAGAAAAATGACCCGTGTGTCATGTGCTCATCTCTGGCCTAAAGTTTGAAGCCCGGGACGTTATGTTGCCACAGAGTTTTGAACTGTAAAAACTTTCATCAAATGTCAAAGCTTTTTAAAGCATTTAAAAAAAGGGAGCTCCAACCACCGGGTCGGGGATCGGTGCCGGTCCATGGGTGAATTGTTGCCGGGCCGCAGAGAAATAATGTTTCCTTTTGGCCACATCTGTCTATTCCTTCCACTTGATCCATATCGACAAAAGAACTGACCAATAGAATGGCTAGGATTCCATCATCAATAATGCAACTATATTTGATTAAGAAATATTTTCTCAGAGAAGACAACAACAATAAACTCAAAATGACAACTTTTTACTAACTTTTTATACCGGTCTGGTAGCAGAAAATTATAGGCTTTGTGCACTTGGAAAACCCTTGTTGTGCCCATGCACAGTTGATTCGGGTAGGAAAATTTTATAGGTAGGAAATTATCTCAGAGCACCGGGAATTTACGGTCGTTTTTTCCCAAATTTAGGTTGGGGAACACTCTTTTAAAGGAGGCACTTGCATTATTATGATATATAGTTGTTGAAAAATCCAACAAAAGTGGTGTTGATATTATCAGAGATCATTGTTTTATTACTTATCTTACTTTCTGACCCTGTGTCCAGTGGTGCGTCTTGGGAAATGTCTGATTAGTTTTGCAAACACTGAGAAACCTGTGGTGTGGATGCTCACCACCAGGGGGCTAACAGTCGACTACACACCTTTGGTCTTCATCCATCATCATTGTTGAGGTGGAGCCAGAGCTGCGGCAGGTTGTCGGCGCTCAATGAAGCAGGAGAATAGAACTGAACGGCTGAGTGTGTGTCATTGTGTGTGAACTGGTTCTGAAATAGTGTTCTTTGCTTCTGCTGTAAGAGTGTGTCTGTGTGTGTGTCTGCTGCACTGCATCTACCCTGGCAAGGCCATTTCTTTCCTGATGATATCCAATTTTTTTTTATATTGTCCAAACACGATTACTGATAGTGTTGCTGATAGACTATAAATATCTAACCCTGGTGTGGACAGTTGGCTCCACCTGGAAGTATAGTACGGTGTAGTGTGATTTGGGTGGCAGTCATGGAAATTGCTTATTTGATAAATTGGTAAACATTGATGGACAAATGACAAATAATTTCCCCCAAAAAACTCACAAGTTTACCTTTGTTTTTGTGGATATCGACTGCATCCTATAGACCTCTGTTCCCCAACGTTTTTTACGCCACGGACCGGTTAAATGTCTCGTACTATTTTCGCAGAACGGTCATTAAGTTGTGGCTGATAAATATCCCATCATTTCCGGTGTTCTGAAATATTTTCCAAATCTTCCTACCCGAACGAACACAGCCTATAATTTTCTGCTACCAGACCGGTATCAAAAGTTAGAATCTTGTATCAATGACTCTACGTCATTTTGAGTTTATTGTTGTTGTCTTCACTGAGAAAATATTTCCTAATCAAATATAGTTGCATTATTG
>JAFBJS010003109.1:388156-410954 GCA_016785265.1 Paraplagusia blochii
AGCAGAAAGTTATAGGCTGTGTGCACTTGAGAAATCCTTGTTGTGCCCATGCACAGTTAATTTGGGTAGGAAAATTTTATAGGTAGGAAAAAACTTTAGTAAACCATAAATTTACAAGATTCTAACTTTTTATACCGGTCTGGTAGCAGAAAATTCTAGGCCGTGTGCACTTGAGAAATCCTTGTTGTGCTAATGCACAGTTAATTGGGGTAGGAAGATTTTATAGGTAGGAAAAAACTTTAGAAAACCATAAATTTACAAGATTCTAATTTTTATACTGGTCTGGTAGCAGAAAATTATAAGCTCTGTGCATTTGAGACATCTTTGTTGTGCCCATTCACAGTTAATTTGGGTAGGAAGATTTTATAGGTAGAAAAATATTTCAGAACACCGGAAATGTGATTTTATTAAGGGTATTTATCTGACACAATTTAACGACCGTTCTGTGATACAATGTTAAATGATTTCTACCATAAAATTTCTCCTCCTCCTCCTTCTCCCCCACCGCCTCCCAGAGTTTTCCTAAACAGACTTGGCGTTGTGTCTCCCCCTCTTGGCCAAACCACCTGCCCTCAGTGTGGCAGCTTTAATCAGCTCTTCCTCACCACCAGGGGAGGAGTAGGAGGAGGGTTTGCACAGACCCCCACCACAGCAGTGTCTCTGCAGACTCCTGGGAACTCAGTCTGAATTGTCCAAAATCCTTTTGTGACCTTGGCGTGGTGTGGCAGCTTTGTGTTGGCACCTCCAGAGAGCTCCAGCGGGGGCAGCGGTGGACGTAGATCCTGTTGGCACAGAAACGTCGTCAACACTGGTTTATTTCCTGTAATGTTTTTGGATCATTTCTGTGACAACATTGGTAATCTGCTGTAAGCTGGAGGTGAGCAACGGAAAAGTAATCATCTCCACTGTCCTCTGTCCATCCATCCATTCATCTCACTGGTCCATATTTGATCTCAGTGGAGGATCTTTATGCCTGGAGTTCTGTTGGAGGTCTGGTGGCAGTCACATATGCTGTTCTCAGCCAGAGCAGGTGGAGCACTGTAGGAGGAGAAAACACTGAGAACACACCGTTGTACGTGTTGTACACAACATCCATCACCCATCCATCCATCCATGTAGTCATTCCTCCATCTTTTCTCCATCTATGCAGTTATCCATCCAACCATCTAATCATCTGTCAATCCATGCATCCAACTGTACAGTTTTCTAAAAAAATAAATTTTTGTTTCATTTTTTACAACATTTGGTTGGTCTCCATCAACGAGACCAACCATGATGGATGGACTAGAGACACTAGGAATAAACAGAAGACAGGAAGTGGAGGTGGAGGAGTTAAAGTTGCTGCTGAGGTTCTGTTTAGGAGAGACAAGGATGGACAGGATCAGGAATGAGGTGATTAGAGGGACAACACAGACAGGAAGGTTTGGAGAAAAAGCAAGAGAAGACAGATTGAGATGGTTTGGATATGTTCAGAGGAGGGACAGTGGACACATAGGAGATTGATGGATGTAATGAGGGAGGACATGAAGGTAGTGGGAGTTAGAGTTGAGGAGACAGAGGACAGGGGGAGATGGAAATTGTTGACTCGCTGTGGCAACCCCTGAAAAAAGGGACAAGCTGAAAGGAGAAGAAGAAGTAGAAGAAGATCAGGCTCCAAAAACTCTCTGCTGAAAGAAAACGAATGAACTCCGAGGTTATCAAACAAATAAGAAACTAACTGGAATAAAACCTTCAATCTTGCCAACAGCTAACGCTTTAAACAAAGTAAAATGCTGGATCATCAGCATCTGCACCAGCGGAGTAGAACATCTGAAGTTCTCCAAAGTTTTAACACTGAGCTCAGAACTGAGGTCCAATAAAACGCTCCAGTCGGTCCATGAACACATGGCTCTGCCCTCTGACTGATTCAGGTACCGCTGTAATGTCTTCATGCCTCGGTCTGCGGGCTGACATTAGCACCACCATCTGTTCACAGACTGCTAGTGGAGACAATAAACTAAAAGACGAGGGGAAGAGCGCCCCCTGTTTTGTTGAATAAAATGCAATAGCAGCTTTGGCGACACTGAAACCACTGGGCTGGGGCTGTTAATAATGTGGCAGCTTAACGGCCCTCTGGTGGTCATCCAGAGGAATCACGGAGGCTCAGCCCTGGAGCTCCTGGAAGATCTTCAAGGTTCAGAACGACAGTCTTTTAATTAAAGCGTCCTCAGCAGAGACATGGAGAGTGTGGGAAGTGTGAGACGCACACTCTGTCTACACATTAGCAGCCTGTAATGAGCCTGCTCTTATAGATGTACATTAAAAATACATTCTCTGTCCCACATTCCCTTCGCTCTTCTGAGGACAACATGGAGAAAGGCCTGTCATGTCTTCTCTGAATCTTGTCTCCTCAGGATGAAGGCTAACCCAGTTTGTGGACCCAACTTAAAATGTGTGATGTTTAACATTTGTTGATAAGTTAAAGCAGGTAAAGCTAACCTTGTGGGGACATAGAGACACTGCAGGGAAGTAGTTGCAAAAGTATAATTATGTAAGACATCAACATAATTAGGTTTGGTGGGACAGATTAGTCAACGAAATGGTCTGCATCTGGCCCCCGGGCCATGGTTTGCTCATGCCTGAGTGAAGGCCACAGTTGTGTAACAACTGTGTGTGTGTGTGTGTCTCTGTCCTGGTTCAAAGACTGTTGGACATCAGGATAATTTCCCTCTGATTTATCTCCCAAAAACTCAAGTGACCTACTTTAGTTTTTCGTGAGGATTTTCCTTTGTCTCAGATTAAGTTAATCCTTGTGGATGAGTGTGTGTGTGTGTGTGTGTGTGTGTGTGTGTGTGTGTGTGTGTGTTTGTGTAAATGCAGCTCACAGTGGTGAGTGGCTTTGTCCAACGTGGAAGTTGGACATTTGTCCCATTAACTACAAAACAAATGATTTTAACTAACTCAGAGCTGTGTGTGTGTCTGTGCGTGAGTGTGTGTGGTCGGGGACAGGGGGTAGAGGTTGGGTGGTGCCGGGTGTGTTGGTGTGTGTGTGGTGGGGACTGATTGATGGAGTCTCTAAGTTAGTGTCTGGCCTGTGGCTCAGTCTTATCACTTCCCAAAGTTCCTAATTAAATTCTATTTCTCTTTTCTCTGTCCCCCCTCACTGTCCTCTCCATGTCTGTCTTCTTTCCTGCAGCTGATGGTTCAGTGAGGAGGTCTGTGTCGCCTCTGGACCTAGTGGCTTTGTCCAACGTGGAAGTTGGACATTTGTCCCATTAACTACAAAACTAATGATTTTAACTAACTCAGAGCTGTGTGTGTGTCTGTGCGTGAGTGTGTGTGGTCGGGGGCAGGGGGTGGAGGTTGGGTGGTGCCGGGTGTGTTGGTGTGTGTGTGGTGGGGACTGATTGATGGAGTCTCTAAGTTAGTGTCTGGCCTGTGGCTCAGTCTTATCACTTCCCAAAGTTCCTAATTAAATTCTATTTCTCTTTTCTCTGTCCCCCCTCACTGTCCTCTCCATGTCTGTCTTCTTTCCTGCAGCTGATGGTTCAGTGAGGAGGTCTGTGTCGCCTCTGGACCTCACAGCTCCATCCAATCTCTCAGCCTCCACTCGGGCTGAGGACGGAGGAGCTGCAGACGAGGACAGGGATGCGTCCCGCCCTGGGGTGCAGCTGTCCCGGGCTGGGACGGCAGTTTGGAAAGAGACAGCTGCAGGAGTTAAGGTGTCCGCCAGGGGCACAGTCTTTGCAGGGACTGGGGTTTTGGCGGGGACAGGTGCCTGGGCGGAGGAGGATCCTGAGTGGAGGCCTGTGGACAGACAGAGGGACACAGCTGTTTGGCTGAGGGAGCGGGAGTCAAGTCCAGGGGGAGACAGGGGCCAAAGAGAGGAGACAGCTTTCTCCTCAGTCCTCTCTGCTCTGGCCAAGACAGCTGAGTTGGAGACACCGAGAGTGGTGGGAGGACAGCCACTGGGGCTGCTGTCCAAAGCCGCTTGGACTAAACGGACATCGTCCACATCCAAAGTCTCGTCTTCGTCCGCCTCCTCAGCCATGACAAATGTATCCTCTTCACCTCCGTCCACTCTGTCGTCAACCTACGCCCCCAACAACACCAACAGTCAGACACCAACAGCATCGACCAACACCTCGATGTTCATGGTGAACAACAGCGACTCCTCTGTCAGCTCCGGGAACTACAGCTCAGGTTAGTTTTCAAGGTTCTCTGTCCAAAGTAAGGCATGTGGTCCCACACCTGACCCTACTCCTCTCTCTCTCGTCTCAGTCTTCTCTCCTGTCCCACTTGTCTTTCTCGTCTCATTCCTCTGACAGTCTTTCATTGATGATCTGTTATATTTGTCCTTCATGTGTTTGTCCAGCGGAGGAGCCACTGAGCAGTCTCCCGGCCTGGGACCTTCCCACCGTCCCAGAATCCCTCCTGTCCACCGCAGGCGATCATGACATCACACTCCCTGCCAATGTCACCAGCCCTTTCTCCACCCACCACTGGAACACCACCATGCCTGTACGAGCCAGAAACACCTCAGTGAGCAGCACCACCACCGTGGCAACGCCGTCTACTTCTGTCACCACCACCTTGGCCACAGGTGCGGTGACTCCACCTTTGTTGACTACAGCGGGGGATCAGACTCTGCAGGAGTCAACTACACCTTCAAACAGCACAGGTCTGGACACAGAGACCAGAGGAAACCACCAGCTGACCACCGTCAACACCACCTCCACCGCTACCCCTCTGACGGAGGAGGAGAAAACCCCATCTTTGACCAACGCCAGCTCCATCACCTCGCCGTCGAGCACCACCTCAGTCACAACCACAGAGCAAACAACCACCGCTGCTGCTACATCTCCACCTACCACCACCACTACAACCACACCTGCCCCAACTACCACCACCACTTTACCCACCACCACGACCATTGCTACAACTACACAGCCTCCAACTACAACAACTACAACCACACCATCCCCCACCACCACCCCTACTACTACTACTACAACAGCAAGAACATCCACCACCACAAGGGCTGCAGTCACCACAGTGTCCATCAGGACGCAGCCTCCAACCACCACCAGACCTCCACCATCCAGCACCACTTCAGGAGAAAGTCCTCCACCCTGCAACGTGACACAGAAGTACTGGGTCAAAACAGGTATGTGGGTCAAGTCAAGGTGGGTCTGAAGGCACCAACCCACAGGTAGACCAGGTGTCTTTTACACCTGACCATGCCGAGAAGTTCTGGTACCATCTGAACCAACCTTCACCAGACCGAAGTGATGGTTGTGCCATGGTCTATGATCTAAATTCCATCTGGCCTGAGGCCCAGATGTGGCCCGTGAGGTCCACAACTGACCATGTCAGACCAGGTCACACCTGACATGGTCATGACAGAAGAAAGACAACAAGGGACATGGACCTAAGTTGATACTGATTATAGGGAGAAGATGGTCTTCAAGGAAGAGATCTTCAAGGAGAGCCTCAATAGTTTGAAGATAACGATTTGGCCCTTGTTGATTTCCTGCATGATTTAGAGTGGTCTTCTTCTTCTTCTAGTTCTTCTGCTTCTCCTTCTCCTTCTTCTTCCTCTTCTTCATCTTCTCCTTCTTCTTCCTCTTCTTCATCTTCTCCTTCTTCTTCTCCTTCTTCTTCCTCTTCTTCTTCTTCCTCTTCTTCATCTTCTCCTTCTTCTTCCTCTTCTTCTTCCTCTTCTTCATCTTCTCCTTCTTCTTCTCCTTCTTCTTCCTCTTCTTCTTCTTCCTCTTCTTCATCTTCTCCTTCTTCTTCCTCTTCTTCTTCTTCTCCTTCTTCTTCTTCTTCTTCTTCTTCTTCTCCTTCTTCTTCTTCTTCTCCTTCTCCTTCTCCTTCTCCTTCTCCTTCTATGTGTGGACGAATGTCTCGACCCCTGGGCAGTAATAGGTCCTAAAGTTTGACATGGAGACGAGGAGTTTGTGAGACAAAGACAAATTAAATTTAAAGGTCATGAATAAAGGAGTAAAATTAAATTTATAAATTAAATTTATGAATTAATATAATAAAAAAATGTGGCGAGCTGAATTGAAATGCCTAACGGGCCACATCTGGGCCTCGAGCCATTGTTTACCCAGGTCTGTTCTATGAAATCTAGTCTGGTTCAGTCTGGTGTAAGGGCTGAAGGTTGGTTCAGATGGTAGCAGAACTTCTGGGCATGGTCAGGTGTAAAGTTCTGGTTCTCCCTGAGGTCACGTTATAAACAATAACAAACTCCTGGTGGTGGAAAAACAATAAGAAGTTAATGATCATTTCACACCAGATACAGTTTGACTGAACTAATGTGTCTGCTGCGGCTCCGTGGTCTCATTACATGCAGTAATTAAAATCTGGAGCCAATAGTTGGAGAAGCTGGAGGACGTTTGACGCCTGTGAGCGTCAGTTGACCTGAGTCTGTTGTGCTGCTGTTCCTGGAAACACTTCTGCTCCTCTGTGATTCCCCTGGTGCTGATGTCACGACAGCTTCATCTATCGACCGTCTCCTCCACAGTTCTCTCCATCGAGCTGCGCAGGAACCGTCTGGACCTGATCCTGAAACAGAACCTGGCCAAGGGACTGAGCCACGCCCTGCAGCGAGCCCTGAACGACAGCGCCGCCAACGTGCAGGTCAGTGCGTTGAACCTTCTCACGGTCGATACACTGGAAACGTCCAAGATCAGCTCAGAGAAACCTTCTCGTATTCCCTTGAAGGTGGAACGTGACGACTGCGGCCCCAACAACGTGACCCTGGGTTACTACGTCAGCAGCGGTAAGAACGTCTACATCGCCGCCCTGGTGGTGGAGGCCTTGAACATCTACGGCTTTGACAAACTGCTGTCGGACATCAGGCAGCACACCCCGCTGGTCAAAGCTGTTCTGGTTCCTGTAGCCGCCTGGTCCCCGACTCCCAGCATCCATCTGCAGCTGAGAACAGGTGAGGAGAACAGTTACTGAGAGGGAGTTGAGGAGGAGGAGGGTGAGGAGAAACCAGAGAGGAGGACACACGGGAGGAGAGTTGGAGAGCAGAGACCAAATTAGAAAACTCTGATTACACGTCTGGTCCTCTCTTTTACTCTTCTCTGATATCCTCAAACACACACACACACACACACACACACACACTCCTCCCAGGGCTGTGGAGCAAAGGGGAAATTAGTTCATTCACTGAGTCAGCCACACACACACTGAGTCATCTGTCAGACCCAGAGATTGGAAAAGAAACATCCTCAGATTATTAATAAACATGGATTATTCTGCTGTTACAGATGATAGAGAAGGTTTGAAGACAAACAAAATTCAGAGATGAATCCTGGGATGAAGATTTTCCAAAGAACCCTTTCGTGACTTTCCAGGATGTCTCAATTATTTCCAGTCCAACCCAATTTAATGCAGCTGAGTCTAATCTATATTGGATTGGATAATCTCGAATATGGTGTCCCTTCAAAGAAGGTCAGGATTCCTTATTAGAAGCTAGCTTTTTTGAAGAACAGGAAAGAATTTCTGTCATACTTTAGCTCCTCATTCATTCATCTTCTTCTGCTCGTCCGTTGCCGGGTCGCAGGGGCAGCTGGCTCCACCCAAATCACATTGCACCATATTGTCAGCCTTCCTGTGGGTGGGGAGCCCATGGTGCTATGATCAGAGCACCTGGTGGATTTGAACCTGTAACCCTGCAGACCCAAGTCTGCTTCCCTAACCACTGGGCCACCACTGCAGACAAACTTTGACATCAGATGTTGTTGCCACTTTTATCTTGTTTCTTAAATAGATAAAAAAATAAATTTAACGACTGAGGAAAAAATAAAACATCGTCAGTAACAACTGCTGCTGCTGCTGCTGCTGCTGACGACAGGTGACTCTTTTTAAAACCCCGCTGCTCTCATTCCAGATAGTGATGATAATCCTCTCTCCTCCTTTGCGGGGGTTTATCCATCAGACAGACGTCCGACCTCTGAGCTCCGCTTCATTTAATACCTTTATATATAGAAGAAGGAAAAACACATCCAGATGTAGACTGTGATGAAGTAGAAGGGTGGAGAAGTTCTAAATAAAATCCTCTGCTGCGAAGCTGTTCCCTGGATATATGACCGACCCTGATGCTGAGTGAGTGTAGGGTTCAAATCCAGCTGTTTGCCCATGTGTCTCCGGGCCAGACACCGAACCACGCTGCAGCTAGGTGGGGCTAATCCTCTTTACTCTGTGGATTATCGTGTGTCACGGCCCCAGAGGACGGTGGAGGTTTAAGGTAATTCTCCATGAATCAGAAAAGCTAAAGGTTAAAAATACCAACGTCAGGTGAGACGGAAAAACAGTCGACGTTGGCGAGGTTTTAAAAATACATATGGACGTTAGAATCAGATTTCTGTTCCTCTCATCACAGCTGCTTCAGATCATGAGGAATTATTTTCACAGGAGACAAATCTCTTTATGGAGATTTATCTCAACCACTGGACCTTGGACTGGTCTGTTTCTTAGCTACAGAAGACATTACATGTGGTCTGTGATAGAGGACAGTCAGCTAAGGTGAAAGGAAGGTTTACAGGACAGTGGTGAGACAAGACCTGATGGATTAGAGACACTAGGAATAGGTACAAGACAAGAGACAGAGCTGGAGGTGGAGGAGTAAAAGATGCTGAGGTTCTCTTTAGGAGAGACAAGGATGGACAGGATCAGGAATGAGGTGATTAGAGGGACAACACAGACAGGAGAGACAGATTGAGATGGTTTGGACATGTTCAGAGCAGGGACAGTGGACACATTGGTAGAAGAATGATCCTAGAGATGGAGCTACCAGGTAGGAGACAAAGAGGAGATTGATGGATGCAATGAGGGAGGACATGGAGGTGGTTGGAGTCAGAGTAGAAGACACGGAGGACAGGGGAAGATGGAAAATGCTGCCAAACCAGAAGGAAAGGAGAAAGAAGAAATAGAACTTTATTAATACTTTGGGAGGATAATTAGAAAACTTTTGGACGATTACAAATCTCTTGTTCAAACCCTTGAGGTTTTCATTAGAAGATTCTCTGAAAAAAGCAAATTTTGAAGGAAAATAATCACAATTCCTCCCAAAATGCTTTAAGCCTCTTTGAGGGAAATGCTGGCTTTGCAGGGAAAAGGTAGAAGGATGACGATAATATTAATCAAAAGTATAATTTGGACAAGTCTGGCGGGCCGGATTATAAAGGCAAACGGGCCGCATGTGGCCCCCGCGCCTTAGTTTGGCCAGGTCTGCTGGAAATCGTATATTTTTTAACGTCCTCGAACTGCTTAAAATCTCTTGCCTGCATCAGTTTCAGTAATTTTTTTCTTCAGACTCACATCTACGATATAGGGCTTTGGACTTGGGTCCGGAAGGATGCAGGTTTGAATCCCACAGCTGTCAGGTTGCCCTTGAAGTGCTCTGAGCATAACCGGTCCTGACCCGTAGGGGGCGGCATCACTTCGGCCCAGAGGCAGTGTCTCTGTGGTGTGAAACCCCAGGGGGCCACGCAAGTTCAAATCCCGGTGAGGGCGGCTGGCTTCCTGTGCGCTCGCCACCTACAGGAAGGTATGGTGTGGTGCCTGTCTCTTATACACATCTAGATGTGTATAAAGACACAGATTGAGATGGTTTGGACATGTTCAGAGCAGGGACAGTGGACACATTGGTAGAAGAATGATCCTAGAGATGGAGCTACCAGGTAGGAGACAAAGATGAGATTGATGGATGCAGTGAGGGAGGACATGGAGGTGGTTGGAGTCAGAGTAAAAGACACAGAGGACAGGGGAAGATGGAAAATGTTGACGCGCTGTGGCAACTGCTGAAAAAACAGCCAAACCAGAAGGAAAGGAGAAAGAAGAAATAAAACTTTATTAATACTTTGGGAGAATAATTACAAAACTTTTGGACGATTACAAATCTCTTGTTCAGACCCTTGAGGTTTTCATTAGAAGATTCTCTGAAAAAAGCAAATTTTGAAGGAAAATAATCACAATTAATCCATGTTTTCAATTTCTTGACTATATATTCTATTCATTATTCAACTCAGGATGGTAAATAAAAGTGTGACTTTTCATGGAAAACGCAAAATTGCATAGTATGACATTTTGGTGCTGATGCCTCTGTTGGACTCTGTCCTTGGTGCTGATGCCACTGTCTCCCTCTGTCCTCAGTGCTGCGGTTCGTCGGTCCCTCAGACAACATCTACTCCTGCAGCTTCGTGCAGATGTTGGAGCAGAGGTTGGGAAACGCCTTCGATGAAGCTCAGGACAAAGTGTTGGAGACCTACAGCAGACTGTCAGTGGAGGTAAAACCATCAGCACTGGTTGTGATTGGAGGCTATTCTTAGTGCAGCGCAGCCACAGCCAAGTGTGTCATATTTGCATAATCAGGCTAAGATGAGTAATGGAGGAGTTGGACGCTCACAGACGAACAATTGTTTTTTAAATAGCTGCAGCTGTAAACCCATGGAAGAGGACAGAAGAGAAGAGAAGAGAAGGGTCTTTTATTGTCTTTCTACCAAGAGGAGACAATCAAACTGAAAACATTGTGTTTTTATATTGTTTTTGTAAAATAATTCCTTTTTCTCCAACTGTACGACTTCACACTGAACCAGATTCCTCAGAGAAATTGAATCGATTTCAGCCTCTGCCTGCGAAGAAAGTGTTTGTCGGCTGCTAACGTTTAATCAATTTATGGCATTGAGAATAAATCTGTTTTGCTAAAATGTCAACCTAAAGACTGCGTGTTTCCAAGGTAACAGTGTTAGTCCAGGTATAATTTAAACTCAGAACATCCTTGATGAAAGAGCTTCTAAAGATACAGACATCTCTGGTCTCATGCTGCAGTTTTGTAATTTGTAAATCACGGTAAAGTGTAAAAAAAACTCACCAGAGGAAAGAAATTCCTGTTTAATGCAATGGATAAATCACTGATTTTACTGATTTTGGGGTTGGGATTTGACTGTTTATTTTTTTGTTTCCCATTTTCTTTTTTATTTTGCATTTATTTTCATGAACTGATTCTTTTCTCGTTCTCCTGGCGTCGTCTTTTTGTCTTTTTCCATTAGAGCAGCAGTGAGAGGTTCTAAGTTTGCAGGCTGATATTCATAATTCATCCTCTTTATTATTCATGCTCTATGAAACTGCGCACCCTGGTGTTATAATCCAGTCCATGGCAGTGACTCATTCATGATGTCTTTCCCAGAAACATGTGGCTTTTATTGCCGAAAGTGATTGAAATGAGAAGAAAAAACACTTTTTATTTATGGTGACATTATATTTCCATGTCTCTTTGCTTTTACAGCTTCACATATTTCAGTTTTAATTATTAAAACAAAATAAAAATTCGAAAAATCATTAACTGTGAGTGACAACCAAAAGGGGGCGCTGTAGGAGAAACCACTGGCTAAAATCTAATGTTTTTTTTTGTGAATGAATGAACAGATCCAGAGTGTGTCTCAAGAACCAGGTTCTCCTTCTGTCACCCTGGTCTACGTGGTGAAAAATCAGGACAACGTTCTGAACGGAACCATATCCAGTGGTCTCCTCAACCAGCTGACAGCCGAGCTGGTGGGCTACTTCCTCTTCTACCCACCGCTGGTCATCGCTGAGCGTAAGTACACCTCATATAGATCACAGTTGTCAAACTCAGGCCCGGGGCCCAAATCTGGCCTGTGGTGTAATTATATTTGGCCCACCAGTATAAAAGCCCTTAAATACTGGTAGGATTTGTATTATTAGTGAATCGGGGGTTCCAATCCCCCTACCACCAAGTTACCCCGGGTGCTGGCTCAGCCAGAAGCCCCCCTGCTCACTATGGTGATGGGTTAAAAGCAGGGATTGATAGAGTTCTAGTAGCTCCTACCACTAGGGGGCCTGGTCAAAACATTTTTTCTTTTTGCCCACTGATGTGGTGGGGGCCCTAGCGATATCTTGCTAGGAGCCACAAGAGACCCTAGCACCGGCCCTGCATTTGATATATGGAGAAAGAGTAATATATTTTATTTTTTATTTTTATATTTATTTTTCACAAATATTCAGTCTGGCCCGTGTCTTCATGACAGTTTTTGATTGTGGTCCACTGTGAAATGGACTTCCCTGATATAGATCCCTATGTACATATATTGGCCAATATTGTTGGACACCTTTTTATATGTCAACCGTGAAATATTTTTTGAGTTTTAAAAAAAAAAAAAAATAAGAATAAGAAACTTGCTGATGCAAGTTGCTATTTTCTGCCATATTTAACTACAAAGACTATACACTTGTCATGAATCTGGATTAAAAAATCTATGAGAACCGCGTTTGGACCAATACCCGACCACTGCGTGTTGGTTTTTAGCCGTAGCCTGCAGCGCCATCTGTGAGATGAGGAAGGACAAACAGCTGTACGCTTCCTATCGCCAGGATCACGCCTCAGGCGTCGTGTTGCCCGTGTCCTCTGAATGAGCTAATTTTAGTCTCCTGAGATCTGATTGGTATCAGTACCAAGGACCCGCGGGCTAAAAAACCCTGTTGTTTATGTTGTCACAGCAGAACCTGGTCTGAGTCACGGTCCTCATAATGTCCCTGTCCTGGAAAAACCAGGTTTATGTGAGATAACGATGAAGCATGTGGTGATAAACGGGTTACTGATCCAGTCAGGGATAGGAGGGGGCGCTGACCGGGAGCGCCATCCTCTGGTTAATGAGTATTGACCTTTACGATCTGTTTACATACGTGATAATGGTGCCTCATGGAGCCACTGGCTTCGTGTCTACAGGCCTGGGGTGACAACGTCCTGTCAATAGGATCAATCAGTCAGATGATAGTTCTCACACCATCATCTCACACCATCATCTTCTCCAGCTTTTCACAGGAGGTGTTTGTATTTGGGTCCCTTCAGAAGGGTGGTGTGTTTTAGTCCACGATCCATATGTTTGATAATGTTAATCCTCGTTTTTTGGAACAGTGGTAGTTTGGGATAAAGATCTGTGTCAGGAAGGTTGCAGGTTCAAATCCACTCTGGAGCAGCAGGCTGTTGTGTCAGTCAGACTGTCTTGACTGTAGTCAAGCTGCTTTGACACAAGCTGGGGCCACTGACCTAAGGTTGAACCACAAACACATGCTGGGAGTTGATGATGGGATTTGATCAAAGGTATGAAGAACATCTGTGAAACGTCCCCACTGGGGGACGATAAGACTGAGCCACTGCTTCCACCTCTGGACTTTGCATCTTCTTCACCTGGAGTCTTCATCATCTGCCCCCCAGAAACTTAATGTCACAGGAAGTGCTGACCTGTCGTTTTTAACTAAACCAACATCATTCCCCGGGGTAGTTAATCGGCATCGGGGTAAGAACCCTGACACGAATGCTATCTCTCCATGGCACACGTTCCAACATCTTAACCTTTTCCTTCTCACTGGCGCCCCCTCCCTTCCTGACCTCGATGGTCCAAGTAAAACATGAATCTGTAATCCCAGATTTTCACAATAAAACTCTCTCTGTGTGCGCTTGTTTTGGTTCAGGGGAGAGCTGAGCTAATGTGAACTGACAGCAGCAGCACATATCGACTCCACTGCCTGTTCAGAGGAAGGGTGGAGTGGAGTCTGTGGTTTACAGTAATGTTGGTCAGTTCTGGACTTTAGTCAGGCCTAAACCTGATCATGGTCTGCTGGTGGTGTGGGTGTGGGTGTGGGTGGGTGGTGTCAGTGGAGTGGGGGTGGAGCAGCATCTCTGGGACTCATTGTTTCAGGCTCATTCAGCTGGTGAAGCCACAGACTTTAATTATTTTGTTTTTCCAAACTGCTGATAATTAAGGAACTCTCTCTCTCTCTCTCTCTCTCTCTCTCTGTTTTCCTTGCTCTCTCTGCCCCTCCCCCTCCTCCCCCTTTATCATTGCAGCCCTGGAATATCACAATCTCAACACATCCACCGCCACCAGGAACTATTGGGTGATAACAGGTAAATTGCTGCTCACACACACCCTCACACACAGTGGGTGATCAGCAGTAATCAGCAGCCTTATTGACCGGACGGCAGTTTAGTTAAATGCCCCAACGCTCACTGTTGTGCAATTCAGCAGAACAGTATTGACCGTTCGCCCTCCACCCGCTACGCCCAGACTGCCGTCTTCCCTCCTCCTCCTGTTACTGCGTCAAAAAGATGTATTGATGTGTAAATTACACCCGGTGAGAAATGCACTGAGAACATTTATATGTATTTATTAGGGATGTGCAAATTAATAGTTTTGGATTGGTTTGGAACGAACTGAACCAAATCGGATCGATCGTTTAATATTGTTTTATGAATCGTTCCTGAATCGGATCGTAGCCTGTGAATTGAGATATGAACTGGATCGTTATGTGAGTGAATCGTCACACCCCTAATATACACTATATATATCTGAGGGTTGTGCAAATTAATTGTTTTGGATTGGTTTGGATCGAACTAAACCGAATCGGATCGAACTGGATCAATCATTTAATATTTTTTTATGAATCGTTCCTGAATCGGATCGTAGCCTGTGAATCGAGATGTGAATCGGATCGTTATGTGAGTGAATGGTCACACCCCTAGTATTTATGTTTACATTTAATCTCTTTACCTTGTATATATTTATTCTACGATATTTTTATGTATTTAGTTTTTTTGAATCCATTAAACATTTATGTATTTCTGATTGGTGATACCTTCGAAACAAGGTCAATTGTTCCAGCTGTGGAAGACACCATCGTAACCCCCATAATGTCTCCTCCTTGTTGTCTGTCCACCTCCTATCCCGTCCTCAGTGATCCAGGACGTGGACTCCTCCTCCCTGGAAACCAACTACCAGAGTTTTGCCAGTCTGATGGAGCAGCGTTTGGCCGAACTCTTCCTGGTTGCGGGCAGACAGGGGTCTCAGGCGGCTCGATCGAGGCGTGCCACCACGGTTGGAGGCTACACGGTGCAGGTGAGCGCCCTCGCCTGGTCAAATGTTCCCTCGGCAAAAAAAATTAGCTAACAATGAGTCAGATAGTCGTCTTTTGACTTGCAATTATATTTCTTAACTGGGGTTGAGTTGAGCTTCTCTCTGGGTCATCAAGAATTTGAAAATTATATATTATATATATTAAAAATATAAATATAATATTTGAAAAATTTGAAAATATTATTAAGATGAAAAAACAGATGTTTTTTCAGCTAACCCTTTGAGTTTTCTGCAGGTTTTTGACATTTTATAAATTATTTATTTTTACTACTCATTGTGTTTTTGTTTGTTTTTTTTATGGTTAATTTACCAAAACAGCTATTTCAATATTCAAAAAATATTATGAAAAATTTAAATCATGGCTATTGTTCATAAACATTAAATATATTAAGATTATCAACAACTTAGTGAGTTAAATTGGCGCTAAACTTGATCATTATCATTTGCTAATGTATATTTTTGTTTAAGTAATTATTTCTTTTTGCCACTAATTTATCAGTAACCTTTGTTTACGAATCAATTTCTAGCCATTTTTAAAACCATACTTGGCCATTTTGTGGCGACACAATAAATGAAATAAAATAATAAAATTCTTAAACTTGCAGCAGAACGACCGTCTTGTATTTTCTAATTTCCCGTCAGACGTAAACAGATGACAGAGTTGATCTGAAGCGACTTCCATCGGAACGTTTTTATTTACTCCGTTGTTCCCGGCCCTGCTTATTGTGAAAATTAAGACCAGGATTTACTTCCTGTGAGATTTACGACACCCCCTGCAGGCTTTAAAGGGAAGTCACAGATGACTGCTTTTATGACTGCGGAGGGGGAAGTGGAGTGAGGAGGAGCGGCTGCTGCACAGAACGGAGAAATCATTCGGCCGTTTAATAACACACGTCACTCCCTCATTTTTTATGAGAAATCAAATTAGCCGACCTTGATTGAATCTCTCGGTGTGTTCTTCAAATTAAAAGTTGTCCGTTTTATGTTTTCGAGAGCGAAGATTGAGATTTCAAGTTCCTCCGTTTCCCTGGAGTGTCTTCGCTGAGCGAGATAACAGCAGTTATCTCAAAGCATCGGATTCACGGTGATGAAAGTGAGACGTCGGCGGTTTAGAGGGTTTAGATCTAGACCTGGATGATTTGAGGGACATGGGATTTTCCCTGGTTCTGAACTAGACTGTGTTCCAATGTACAGTATATATTATGTCAAAAATATCTTTAACTGTGATATTATTATCTCTATTATCTGTTTCTGATAATGAAAATCTGGTCATTGCATCATTTCCAAAATGATGTGTGCCCAAAAAATACTTTGGGGGAAGAACTGCTGTACATGCAACTAATAGCCATCAGATGGCAGCATTGCAGTTCATTGAATTCATCTATTTTGATGACTGACGTACAGTACATTAACAACTCCACTAGATGGTGAGCATGCGTCGACTGCCTGGACCTAAGAACCCTGCGGAGATGACGTACTACGTCCAGGTGAACGGAGCCCCCATCACTGGGACCACGGCGGCCAAGACCCTGAGCAGTCTGGACTCTCAGACCATGGCCCTGACTCTGGGGTACTTCGTCCAAGTCCAGGCTGAACGTAAGTGAACTGTAGAACTGGTCCACTAACACTTCCAGTTCTGAATGATCTTCCTGATTGTGTCTGTGGTTGTGGTTGTCTGTTGTGCCTCCAGCGGTGGTGAAGACTCTGCCCAGTAACCTGTGGATCATGGCGGTTCTGACTCCGCTCTTCCTCCTGATGGTTGTGATTGGGATGGTGGCCTTCATCCTGTGTCGAAGGAACAGAGTCATCTTCAAGTCCGGGCCCTTCAGGTCCTTCAAGACCCGCTCCAAGGTAAGGGGACACTCAGGTCTCGAACTCCATCAGACTCACTCCCCATAGACCAGTGGTTCTCAACTGGTCTCACGCTGGGACCCACGTTTTCCTGTGGTCAAAATCACTTCATTTAACATTTTATTCAGAGTGTGCCTTTCAAAATAAAAGATTTTCTAAATTAAAACCCATGCTCAACAGCTGATTCACATGATTTAGATTTATGACCAGCTGTTCGTGACCCATTCAGAACGGGTCCGCAACCCACCAGTTGAGAACCACTGCCATAGAAAGTATGTTGAGCGAGGTTCCAGAGACAGACACAGTGTGGGGGTCCAACCGAGCCTGATCTCCAGGGGTGGAGAACCCTGAGAAGCGTTTTTCTTTTACCTTGGGGTCAGAAACCTTCGGTGTCGTCCGTGTGGTCGACGCTCGTTTGTTCTCGCTGCCTCTGCTAATCACGTGGGCTCTAAGGACCAATGAGCCGAGATGATCGTACAGAATGGCTCAGAGCGCTGGAAGTAAAACCTCACATCAGCTCGCCCTTAGGTTGGATGTAAATCACTGGTCCCAGATTAGCTGATGTTTACTGATGCCCTCTACAGGTCAAAATATAGAAGAGAAAGAAAAAAAGTCCAGCTTTTGCAACCTGTAGATTTAAATGACCATAAAAAGCAATACAATTTTAACCCGGACATTTTTACTGCATTGCAGAAATGTATAAGGTGTTAATAAAAAATTTAAAAAGGTAAATTACGTTCTATTCTCACTCTTCTTGTCTTCTTCTTCTTGCCACTAACTTCTTGTTTTGTTTTTTCAGGCCTCGTATCGACGAGAAGGCAGTTACCATCACCAGGTGAGAACAATGGTGATGAAAGAGTTAATAGATGGATGAGTGAGTGAATAGAATGTTGTAATCGATAAAATGTTCGATAAAATATTTTGTTGATGTGTTATTTCCACTGTTACCAGGTAAATTTCCTGCATGTCTTTGGCGTTTTTGTTGCCCATTGGTCGCATCACATGACAATAATATGAGAACGACCAATAAGAATCATCTCCAACCTGTTTATTGAACACATGGTCAGATTTAGTGGCTCCTGGTTGGAGTTGATGGTGTGAATTAACTACCAGAGGCTGGTTGGTGATAAACAGTAGGAGCGTGTGTGTGTGTGTGTGTGTTTCTGCTCGTAAACACCAGTAATCTGGAGGCTGTTTAACACCTGAAAAACAAACCAATCAGCTTTTATTTTGTAGATTCCATTAAAGAGTGATGTCACCAGACTTCCCCTGATGCTGCACTTTTCTTCTGCAGTAAAAAAAAACTTCTCCGGCTCAGCAGGTGCTCACAGCAGAGCAGTTTAAAAAGTGGAGAATTAACTGAAGCCAAACAGGAAGAGTTTGTTGATAAATGATCCTTGAGAGTTTGGTCAAATGAAACCAAAAACAAATAAAAAAAAACACTTAATGCTGCCTAAATAAATAGCCAAGAGTAAATTAACCCTTAAAATGCAACATTCTCTAACCCAAAATGTTAAACAAAGAACGTTTACATTTAAATTAACATTAAAAGTCAAAGTTTAACCATTAGATCCAGAATAACTAACTTTGGTCAAGATTTTAGATAAAAAAACATAGAAAAAAAAGTCATTTTTATCTTCAATTTCATTGAAGGGTTAGTTGTACTTGAAAGACTATAGATGTAACTTCTCCAATACATATTAATATATGTTACTGCAGTTTATTATTGTTTATTTACATAAATAATATTGGTTATTGCTGTGTTATAACACCCCATAGCAATAAGAAAACAATTTGCGCCCCACCTCCCCACCACCCACTCTCCGTCGCAACTATAAATAATAGCATTTCTCTATAAAATAGTTCCTAAAATTGTATCCTTTTTAACATAAAAAAACAAAATAAAAGAGACATAGTTCAACTTACAAGGATGTGCAATTACACTTTATTGTAGTACGGCGAAAAAAAACATGTTCCCCAGGCTCACACGGACCCCCCACAGCATCGCACCGCGCCCCTAGGGGGGCCCGCCCCACACTTTGAGAAGCACCAGGACCAAACTGCCTCACTGTATCAGAATCGGTTGATAGTGGAATCATAACAAAAGTGTTTGGACAATATTTGCATCTCAGAAATCTTTTTAAAAAAATGGCTCCTCCACAGTTTCTTCTGTTCAAACATTTACAGATGACCAGTTAATACATTCCAAAAACTTCTGTGCCCACAGGTTGAATAGATTATCTCTGACTGTCTCTGACTAACTCTCTTCCTTCCGACTTATTATTATTCTCCGCTCTAACTTCATCGTTCTGTTAAACACACTGTGGAGGTTGTTTGTTTACACACACACACACACACACACACACACACCACTACCTAAATATTTAACATCTGCTGTTGTTCATTTTGCTCTTTCTTCTGCTTTAAGGCTAAAACCACTGCTCTCCTCCTCCATGGTATTGACTCACTAGTTTTCCCGAGTTGAGACCTGTATGAGAGGAAGATTAATATTTAACAAATGGATCGGAGTGGAGCTGCTGGGACAGTATTTCTCTACGTCTTAAAAGTTCATGTGCTACATGTAAAGTAGTTTTCCTACCTAGCTAACACTGTGTGTTTAGCTAGCTATCGTCTTCGGACCATGGCAGGTGATGAATCTGTTTTTATTCCAGGAAGAAATAGTTGGGAGAATTTTGCTTTGTTTGAAATCCAGTGATAGAAGAGTCAGCTAAGGTGGTGAGACCAGCCATGATGGATGGACTAGAGACACCAGGAAAAGACAGGAGACAGAGCTGGAGGTGGAGGAGTTAAAGATGCTGAGATTCTCTTTAGGGGAGACAAGGATGGACAGGATCAAGAATGAGGACATTAGAGGGACAACACAGACAGGAAGGTTTGGAGAAAAAGCTAGAGAAGACAGATTGAGATGGTTTGGACATGTTCGGAGGAGGGACAGTGGATAGATTGGTAGAAGAATGATCCTGGAGATGGAGCTACCAGGTAGGAGACAAAGAGGAGATTGATGGATGCAGTGAGGGAGGACATGGAGGTAGTTGGAGTCAGAGGAGAAGATGGAGAGAACAGGGAGAGATGGAGAAGAATGATTCACTGTGAAAATCCGGGAAAAAGGGACACACTGAAGACATCCTCTGAGGACATTTCCTGTAATTGCACAGTTTTAATCAGTATCACCACAAATATGACCTCATTTCCATTCATTTTTTCTCCTCTCCTCATCCTGCCACCTCCTGCCCAAACACCTGCCCCAGGAGGTGCTTCCATCAGACACTGCAGTCCCAGACTCCGTGGACTCTGCTCTGTCCTGCTGGGTCTTACTTGACTTTTTAAATGTACTTTTTCTCCACTGCAGCTCCGCGCTGCGCTTACATCAGAGCAGCTGAATCTAAATCAATGCAGCCCCCCTACACCACCCTCCCTCTGGGGGGTGGAGCAGCTCTGGTCCATCTGCTGTTCTTCATCATCAGACTGATGTTGGATCAGGCTGGAGTTAAAATTAGAGGAGAAGCTGGTTTGATATGAGGAGCAAGAAAAAATGACAGAGCAGATTATGGAGCAGCAGCAGGAAGGTCGTCCTCTGACTTCACCCTGTGTGTGTGAGGGGGGAGCGGGGGGGTGAGTGTGGGTGAGGGGTTGGAACCTCCCTCCTCCCCTACTCCAGGTATTTGGTTTCTGGTTGTGTACTTTGTCCATTCTGTCCATTTGGTCCTGTCATCACTGAGGTCTTGATTTCTGCATTTATGGAGTCAACGCACTGTAGTGAGTGAAAGAGGAGAAGAGGGGAGTAAAGGGGAGCAGAAGAGGGGGGTGGGGTGGGAGAAGAGGGGAGGAAAAGGGAGGAGAGGATAACAGAGGATAGAAGATAACAATCAGAAAGAGAAGAGGAGAGGAGTGAGGAGGGGAGAGGAGAAGAGAAGAGATGAGGGGAGAAAAGGGGAGCAGAGAGGAGAGGTGAGAAAATGAGATGGGAAGATGAGGAAAAGAGAGGAAAGATATGGAGAGGAAAGGAAATATTAATATAGAAGAGAAGTGGAGAGGAATGAGGAGGGGAGGAGAAAGAGGAGAGAAACGGGGAGCACAGGAAAGGAGAGGAGATGGGAGAAGAGGGGAGGAAAAGAGAGGAGAGATATGGAGAGGAAAGGAAATAATAATGTAGAAGAGAAGTGGAGAGGAATGAGGAGGGAAGGAAGAGAAGAGGAAAGAAACAGGAAGCACAGGAAAGGAGGGGAGAAAGAGAAGAGGGGAGGAAAAGAGAGGAGAGACATGAAAAGGAGAGGAGATAACAACGGAGAAGAGAAGTGGAGAGGAAGGAGAAGGGAAGGAGGGAAGAGGAGAGGAAAGAAATGGGAAGCACAGGAGAGCAGTGGAGAAGGAGAAGAGGGGAGGAAAGATATGAAAAGGAGAGGAGAGGAGATAACAACAGAGAAGAGAAGTGGAGAGGAATGAGGAGGGGAGGAGGAAGAGAAGAGGAGAGAAACCGGGAGCAGAGGAGAGGAGATGGGAGAAGAGGGGAGGAAAAGAGAAGAGAGATATGGAAAGGAAAGGAGAAGAGAGGAGCATAACAATGAAGAGAAGTGGAGAGGAATGAGGAGGAGAGAAGGGAGGAGAAAAGGAGAGAGGAGAAAAGAGGAGCACAGGAGAGGAGAGCAAAGGACAAAGAAATAAAACCAAGTCTGAGTTTGTTCCGTGATCTTCTGTGAAGCTTCAAGATCTGAAACATCAGGACTCCTGTCAAGGTCACTCCCCCGTGGTTTCTGAGAATCCACTCCGGCTGCACATGTCATTCCATTTCCCATCAGCCACTGGGTGACGCATCCTTTACATCAGCCTGTGTTTCAGGTTCACACTGAGTTCAAACCTGGTCTTGAACCACATTCACTCCATAATTTTCCATTCATTTCCAGTTTATTTCTGGAGGATTTATTTGGAAACTGAACGTTGCATTTGTCGCCTCCACACACGTCGCTTTGGTAGTCTTCATCACCTTCATCACTTTCCTCCTCTTCCCTCTCTCCGTGAAGACAATGAATTTTTCACGTCCCAGGTCCACAAACACCATCATCCACAACATCAGGAGTTCCACTTGAGGTCACTCCCAAAATAGAAAACAATGAGAAAAACCTTTAGAAGAATCACTTCTCCCCCGACCTCAGCCTTTGTTACATCATCTAAAAGGTTCTTCCTCTCGTGACAAGTGAAAACAGGAAGTTTTCAAGTCTTTACCTGAGAGCTCTGACCTCAGAGGGTTGTTATTATTTCATGTTCTAAGAGATGTCTGATGTCCTGGAGATCGACGGTTCCTCTCGTCCACGTGGGATTTCTTTAAATAAAAAAGTGACTTATGACAGTGTTCCTGATCGGTTAAATGTCTGGTACTATTGTCACGGACCAGTCGTTAAGTTGTGGCAGATAAATACATAGGATTAGAAAATAAAAGGATTTCTCAAATGCATCCAGCCTGTAATTTTCTCCTACCAGACCAGTATAAAAAGTTAGAATCTTGTATCAATGACTCTGCGTCATTTTGAGTTTATTGTTGTTGTCTTCACTGAGAAAATATTTCCTAATCNTTGCATTATTGATGATGGAATCCTAGCCATTCTATTGGTCAGTTCTTTTGTTGATATGGGTATGGATCAAGTGGAAGTAATAGACAGATGGGGCCAAAAGGAAGCATTTTTTTCTCTGCGGTCCGGCACTAATTCACTCATGGACCATTACCGGTCCCGGGCCCAGTGATTGAGGACCACTGACATATAAGTTAGAAGACCAAAAATCCACAAAAATGTAAAAATACTGGAAATATAACTAAAATCTTACAGACTTTTAGGATAATGGACGATCCAGTAAGTATTAGCTGAGTTTTTATAGTTAGCATCGTAAAAATACTTGATTCTGATTCTTAGCTCTTTTCCTGGTGCGTCCCTTCGTCAAATTGAGCTGTTAAATCACTAACAGAATAACGTTAACATCATTAGCCGCGCTCGGCTGCCTGTATC
>JAFBJS010003114.1:297-37530 GCA_016785265.1 Paraplagusia blochii
TGTTGTTTAAGGTGCTGATGGTTGTTTATCGTTACAATAGAAAAATATGTGAGAGGCATGAAACAGGTTGAGACATGTCCAGGAGCATAATGGTCCCCTAGAGGAGGGGAGAGATTTGGAGGACAGGGCATGGAGAAAAACCAACATGGCCTGATGGGGGAATGACCAATAAGCGATGGTAACGTAAAATAAAAGAGAGAAAGAGAGTGAGAGAGAGGAGAGAAAAGGCATAAACATAGGTGTAAGAGTCTGGAAAACTTCAGTTCGTGCATCGCCCAGTCCCTGGACGAAGGATGGACTCACATCCCGAAATCAGAACCCTGCTCACCCTCGGAGTAGACTGTCATCTCCCTTAGTAATTTTAGATAAAAAGAATTGGCTGACTCAGAGAAAGTTAGACTGGAGGAAGGAAAGAAGACAAAGAAGATGAAGAAAAGACTTCTATCCACCTGTGAAGAAGACTCTTATTTTTCTTCAGACTAGATAGTGATTGGACCATAGAATTAGTTAGGATGACGGGAAGAACGGAGGTAAGAAAACTCTTGTTTATTATCAGAGATGGGTGTGGTCGCATAGTGCACCACGGTTACTTGGGCTACTCACTGCAGTGTGGTAGTGACGGCAGTAGGGCAGACACCCACAGGGACGACAGTTAGAGGCCGGAGCGAATCACCTCGCCCACTGAGGGGGGTCAAGAAGGAGCGAAGCGAGGAGTAGAGAGTAATCGCCCGAACAGGGACTTGAGATAATTAAATAGGGAAACAAGAGATAAGTGGCTTCACAAGATAAAACAGCACGAGACCCAGTGGCTGCCAGTGAAGATATCTTGGAGGGATTCCCTGATGCTGTGACATCCCAGGAGAGGACAGCAGCAGGAAGCCAAGAGAGTGGCTGGCAGGCTGCAACATTATTACCAGAGTCCATAGATGGCGCCAAAGAAGTTGGGGAAGCAACAGAGAGACGTCCCATATTGGTAATGAAAGACGAAAAAGATATGAAATGTATAATAGTCCCATTAGGGCCAGGTTACCAAACATGGTCAAAAATGCTGAAGGATGTGGTCAATTCGACGTATCATGAAGAAGACAGACCCAAGGCCAGGCAAATATTAGGAGAATGGGAGAAGAAAGAAATCTATGTCGGGACAAGAATAAGAAGCCCCAAGATGGACAAGGTGAAGAACTCTGATGGTGAAGAGTGGATGAGATGGTGGACAGATATTTTGAAAAAGTATTCTGGACAAATAGATGGGTTATACAGTACTAGAGCAGAAAATGATGCAGTTGTAAAATTGATGGCCAAAGTATCAGGTGTGAATGTGAATATATATCTGTATATACACTATATGTATACCTGACAAATCCAAGCACAAGAGCAATGGCTAAATACCACGAACACAGCCCACAGAGAGAATGAATGAGAATTTCAGCTCAGAAAAATAAAGAAGCACGAGGAGACGAAATAAATGAGTAGTGTAGTAGAACTACAGTCCCGGTTCAGTGAGCAAGACGAGGAAGATCAGGAGGAAGAAGAAGCCCAAGAAGACCCAGAAGAAGGAATGTCAAGAAAGAAGAACTGAAAGGGACTGAAAGGCTTAATCCAGGTCAACCTTATGCACTCGGATCAGTATCATCACCATTAGACCGTAGCGGTGTAAGTATGTATACACTGGTGGATACTAAAAAACGAAATCCAGAGAAAGGAAGAGAGTGCTATTCTGACTTAGAACAGATGAGACAGCGATAGAGGGGATAAAACTGTTGGTCTGATAGTGTAGACACACAGGTTGGATGCAGAAGGCCCAAGGACGACGAGGAGGAAGAATGGAGGCCTGCTCTAACACCGATGCTAAATGTTAAAAAAATAACTAAACAGGGAATCTATCATCTAGAGGGAGAGTTAGAAGATGTAGGGACAGACGCCCTGATAGCTTTCGCTAATAGTATGTGGAAGATTCATAATACAAAATTCACAAACGGACTGAAAGAAAGCGACTGGAAGAAACTGGGAGGATGGGGAAAGAAGATGTTAAAATACATCTGGCTAAGGGAGAAGTAGTAAAATTGCCATTTTGAGTATGGAAAAACATAATCTGGTTGATTGAACTCTATGATCTAATAACACCTAAAGACTTCAAAGAAATACATGGAAGAACTAATAATTTCCTGCGCTGGAGGACGAGAGTGGAAAGCTTGAAAAGCAGCAGGGTGTGTCTGACTAAACCTTTACAATCACAACAGCATAGAGTGATCTTTCTCACCCAGGGAAAAAGCGGACTTAGAAAAGTACTTGAAGCAACTTATGTGGCACATTTTAAGAACAACTATGGAGACTTAGGCCCCAAATATGCACACAAAATTGAAAAGTTGCCGCAGTGCTTGAAGCTTCAATAATAGAAGAAAAGTAAAAAGAGCTGAAGGAGCAAAAGGAAAAACGGCGGCGCATCAGGAATTATGGGCTAAAACAGCTGAGTTCTAGGACTTAGAATTTATTCACTAGAAACCCATGCCAAAAGAGGAACACATTGGCATGGAAAAGATTAGGTTGATCGCTATGTGCAGCAGCAACGTATCATCCTCGTTTATATCGGGAAAGGGGACAGTACTGTACACCTAAAGGCAAGGTGGTCCCAGAAGGAGCAGTGGTGAGGTAGTGGAGGCTGTGCGTGAGGACCTAGGACAGGGGTATTCAACTAAAACGCAAAGAGGTCCAGTCAGAAAAAAATTATTCAAATAAAGGTCTGGAACATCTTGTCCAACTTGCCAGAGTGTTATGTATACTAGAATATCATATAATATTATATATAATATATATATGTTGTAGTAGTATTAACATCTTCAAATACAGCTCTTAACTTAAAAGAAATCAGGTGTAGCAACAGCTAATATAATTTTTCTTTAACACACCTTGTCACAACAATCTCAACCACTTTAATAATACAAATCATAACAAATCAACAATTAACAATCAAACACTTTTAGTTTCTCTGAACCCGCTTCCCTTGTCTCCCTTGATTTCTCTCCACAACTCCGTCTGTTTCTCTACCTCTCACTCTGCCTGCCGCTGTTAACTGCCGAGAATGCCGAGAGTTGATTGGCTGAAAAGCACCACGTGGGATAATTTAACCTGTACACGATTGGTCAGTTTTTTTTCCTGATACGGGCACAGCTTTTCCTGTGTTTACAATGGCGTTGGTCGTAAACACTGAAAAGCTGCGCACCTAAAAACTGTCCCGTTACATTCGTCTGCCGCATAAATAGAATATAGATCCGGGTTTGTACAGGATTACCCCTGGGTCTGGACCCTGGACCGCGGTCCGCCAGTTAGTGACACCTGACCTAGGACATGCTGGCTCCTCACCTACACGGTGGGGATTGGAAGAGCTGGGGGTTTGGACCCCTGAGAGGGTTTTTAAAGTCATGAAAGTCTGCATGATAGGTGTAAAATATAGTGCAGATAGAAAAGAACACCGGGAGAAATACTGAAATTATGAGCTGATCAGCATCGTACAAGAAATCCTAGGTGAGGACACAGTAGGATTAAAAAGAAGAGGGATCCAAGGAATGGAACAGCTAAAACCAATTCCAAGTAAAGATGACCAAGTACCAGAATGGCCAGCAGAGAACCAGACATGCCACTCTACATCAAGCTGGCCCTGATATAAGGAGTGGTTCCGAAGAACTACCAACAGCTTTTAGGTTGGTGGAGAAAGCACATGCTTTGTGCTTAATAATACAGAAATAAGAAAATTAAGTCTCAAACCAGTGAAGGTGGTAGATTGCAACGTCTTTGGAAGGCACTACACTAGGCCCCAAGAATGGTTGTCTAGCCTATTGGGATTTCAGACCAGATGACGAAGAATCTCAGGCCTATAAATGTGTTTGGAATGAAAATAGATTAATCGAGTGTTTGCCATGCATGACCGCTTTGGCAACCGGTCAAATGACCAGATTCATTGTGACAGTGTGTATATATACATATATACATATATGTATATATACATATAAAAAACATGCTCATGGGTGTTCATATTCTCACTGGGAGCAGAAGTGGCAGCGCTCTCATATGGAGAAAGAGAAGGAGAGCAAACAGAGAATGACACTGGAGGGGGAAAAGAAGCTGATAACAAAACAGCAGATAGAGCGGCTGCAGCTGACTGAGGGGAAGTTTATGTTTTCTTTCCGCAGGAGAGCCACAGATAGCTAAGAAGAGAGGAAGTTGGCAGAGCAAGGTCCTCTTGTTCAAAGACCTGTTGCATGACGAAAATACCAAAAATATCGACGAAGATATGCCCCAATTAGTTATGCTGATGATGCTGCAGTTCCAGATTACACACCCTTTCCTGCTCGACTTCCTCGCTACAGAGCGAATGAACAGAAATTCCAGAATTGCGACGACACATCATCGGTAGGGTAAAAACTAACCTGTCTCACGACGGTCTAAACCCAGCTCACGTTCCCTATTGGTGGGTGAACAATCCAATCCTTGACATTGACATTAACATTGACACACAAGCTTTTCCTGCTGTGTAAAGATCTCACATCACATGAAATGTACATTGAACATTTGTAAAAATTCAACAGGGTTAGGGTTAGGGTTAGGGTAATATTATATATTATATTACCAGTATATTACTGTGACCATGAGAGGAGGTGGGAAAGACAAGAACCAGGCTTGAAATACACTTCATACAATGATGGAGGCCCTTTTAAGACACCTCGCATACTATATCAATACCTTTCATCTTCAATGTTTTGTATGTCAAAGTGCACGGGACACTGATGAAAGTCAGGTGGGCTCCACATTATTACAATAAAGCAAAAATGGTCTACGTGGAGATGATGATCGGGGGCTATCTGATCTGGACTAACAGCAAACGTATGTATGACTGGGTGAAGGGATGTGAACTTGACCCAGATCGCTTCATAATAGACAACCAAACTCTACCCATCAGAATAGACTGAACAGCTTCAAAAACTCTTGCTGTACCTAGTCACCTCGAAGACTGGATTCACCACCTACAGGGGGTGAGTACACATGCAGTAATGATTTCGAGCCCAGCCGGAGTGCTGTATCAGAGACATGCACTTATCACAGAAATAACATGTAACGAAGAGTTAGAATCATGGAGTCCACTTTTTGAGGCCTCTCATTCCACACAGCAAGAAAGGGCCAAGAGATATTTCAGCATTCTAAGTTTCGTGGGAATAAAAATCAGAGATTGGCAAATGTCCCACTTGTTCTACGACACAGGAGAATGTCTGGTGTGGCCCGCGGAAGAGGTCAAGATCAAGGAAGGACCACTACCTCACTCTTGTCCTTGGCTAAGAGTCCGGAGGTGGCATTGGGCATGGCATGGACTCCTCCCAGAGAAAGGGTACCGGCCCACACCCATCCTTCTAGTAGTGGTAGTGGAGAATACACCGTGACACCAACACTACCTCCAGTCGAGGGGCCAAAGAAAAGAAAAGTGAATCGAGTCTGGAGAAGGCATCGAGTAAAAAGGATATGGAGCTACAGCCCTGTCAAAGGCTGGACCTGGCGTTGGAGAGAAAAATCCCATACAACCCAATGAGATCAAGATGTACAGAGGAACAAGCCAGAGAACATAACAACAAGGAACCAGAACCAGCAATCGAGACTGTCACCCTTGTGAGGTACCCGACATATTGGGAACCACCTATGACAAGTGTGGCAAAGGCGGTCAGCCAGTAGATCAATGCCGCCTCTGGTATGTGAATCGCCAACTATTATGTGACTCCTGTTGCCAAGAGAATTACGGGGCTCACAATGCAGAGGGCCTCTTCTGTCCAGGTGCCATAATTGGCAAACGTCAAGTCCCAGCTGTTAAGCATCAGCTGGGCATCACCCTGGATGTTGTAGGAACAGTGATAATTAACTCTGCCGGGACCTGCAGCCTCGGACCCTCCCACAAGGTGCATACTACCCTATGAGGAGGAAGGTGTGGTTTCTCTCTGGTGGTGAATGAGTATCGGCATCTACTAACACCGCCTACCGGGGGCAACTCAATCAAAAAGCATCTAACCTCCACAGAAGTGGGGGAGGGGGACGGGGGGGGGGGGGGGGGGGGGGGGGGGGGGGGGGGGGGGGGCTCTCCACCCCCAGATGAGCCTGCTTCTCCCTTAGTGCCACCTGACCTCTCCCTGCAGAACCTGGTGGAGGATATCATTGACCTGGATGGTACGCAGTCGGCCCCAATAGGCAGCTGAAGTAACCTTGACTGAACCTGGGATGGGACATCCAGGGCTGGTGGTAACCCACCCGGGAGTTCCCAGATCTGGAGGGAAGTCGAGGGGCCATGGAAGCTGCCCTGGCAGACGTTGCTTAGGAACTCCAGGAAGTCATTCAGAAAATATATAGGAAGACATCCCAGCAAAAAGAAGGAAGAAGTACCTTGGAGTTGCCCAGTGAGGAGGGCTTCCTGTTAGAGATGATGGAAACCTTTCCGCCAGAACAAATGAATAGTGCCCCAAGATTGCCCGTTGAGGAGGCCTCTCTGCTAGAGATTGTGGAAACATCCCAGCTGGAAGAGAGGGATGACGCCCAGAAGTAGAAGAGGAGGAACCACAACCACCAGCAGAGGAGCCCATCCTGTCTACGGATGAGCTCTTAGGGGTGAGTTTGATGAGGTCACCGCCTATATTGCCTGATTCTATGTTGGTTATCGACTCCTGGGAGGCATCGCCTTCACCTCCCCAATCCTGTCTCTTATACACATCTAGATGTCCACTTTTGCTTGAGGGTTCAGTGATGTATGTAAGTGTATACGTGCTGACCTCTAGGAGGGGGTGTTGTGAAAGCTGGGATGTAGGTAATAAAGAGCTCAGAACATACACAGAGAGGGGAAGGGGTAGATACTGATCTCAAGGAGGGGGTCTCAAGAATGGTTGAGCTCAGTATCCAAAAGTCATAACTGAGGTAGCAGTAGTGGGCGATAAATAAAGTTATATGAATGAAAAAATGTTCCTTTTTAAGCTGAAGACAAAAGAGATATGTGGGTGACATGTTATTAGAACACACTGAGGCATGTTCATGCTGGGTAAAAGAACAATGTGATTAACAGCGGTGACGTGGAAACGCATAACTGTGAAAGCCAGGAGTGTATTAAATCAATGAGTAATTTTCAGAAATATGATTATTATAAGAATGAAATATGTGATTTGATTCCTTTTTGATGATGAAATGTTTTCACATATATGTTTGTGTCTGAACAGATTAATATCTTGATTCATAAAAAAAGGTGAAATGATCAAATGTTTATTGTTGTTTTATGATGATGATGGTTGTTTATCATTATAATAGAAAAATATGTGAGAGGCATGAAACAGGTTGAGACATGTCCAGGAACGTAATTGTGACAAAAAGTGAGGCCTAGAGGAGGGGAGAGATCTGGGGGACAGGGCATAGAAAAAACATGACCTGATGGGGGAATGACCAATAAGCGATGGTAACGTAAAATGAAAGAGGGAAAGAGAGGGAGAGAGATAAGAGAAAAGGCATAAATAAAGGTGTAAGAGTCCAGGGATGTCAAACTGGATCCACGAAGGGCTGGTGTGGCTGCAGGTTTTTGTTCCAACCAACCAGCAGCACACCTGACTTGAATTTTCAATCAACTGATCTGAGTCTCCAGACAGCTGATTGGTCAACTAGTTTGCACTTGATAAGTTGGAACGAAAACCTGCAGCCACACCGGCCCTCAAGGAACGAGTTTGACACCCCTGCCTTAGATAGATCAACAGTCCGTCAATGGGCAGTTGATGAACCTCGTGGTTAAGGAAGTGGACTTGGGTCCTGAAGGCACTGGTTCGAATCCCCGTACTGCCAAGTTACATGAGCTCAGCCGGTGATGGGGTAAAATGCAGAGGTATAATTTCCGGAAGGATACTCCAGAGCATAGGGTATGGGCCCTGGTCTGCCCACTTGTCAGTCAGGCCCACTCCATCCAATAAGAGGGCTGACCATGTCATAACGAGGGATGATGTTCATTATCAAACATAGGCTATAATACATTGGGGTTGGGCCCAGCTGATTTTTTTTTGGGGACCACCCATTTTATGGGTTCTGGCTACGCCCCTGCTCCAGAGTTTTAATAATAATTTAATAGAGTTTAATAGAATCAATTAATAGAGTTTTAAAAATAAATAAAAAAGAATAATGGGCCCCATATAGAGAGAAACAACCAGCAATACCCACGCAAATGTCAGTTAATGAAGTGCCATGAACCTGATCCTCCGTAGGTGTTTAGTGATGAAAATAGAATAAAGAATAAAAGTTAGCGTTATTTGACGGTAATGACAATTAAACGCTTCAATGCTTTGAGTGATGTTCCGTAGCCGCGCTGAAAAGTATGAAAGTGCGAAAACAAACAAATCCAATAACAGTCTGCTCCAAAGTAGCCTTTGGGAAAAACAAACAAGGCAGGCTGACAAACAACCCAAATTGTCTTGAAGCTTGAAGCTGTATCCACTTGGATTCTCGCCATGTCGATAAAGACACTGTCTCTTCGCAGCGTCTTAATAGGTCCAACGCCGTCCAAGTAAAAAGCTAACAACACTGTAGCAATCGTCTCACTCTCCCAGCTCATAATCTTGCATCTCATAATCACAGATTGTCACTTTCTGCTGCCATGTTACCACGATGTGACTGTGGGTGACAGCCCGCGTTTAGGCAAACAAAATGCAAACGCCCAAGCAAGAATTTGTTAAGTGTCGGGAAATATTGAATTAACTGACACTTTCCCGCATCAATTTCCCATTACTTTGAGCCCAAATGATTGCTCTGTATGTTGTATGAGTAAAAAAAATAAAATAAAATAACTTGAGTCATTCTCCTTCTCTCTGCAGCGCAAGAGTGCATTTGTGCAGCCTGATGTAATAATTACCTGTCAACGTTTTACCTAAAGTGAAGTGTTGGGAGTGCACTGGCAAAGAGAAGGAGACAAAATAGGGAGGAGGAAGAGGAGGAGGAGGTGATGGGGGAGAAAGATAACAGCAAAGGGGGCTTCTGCAGAGATCCAGCATTTTTCTCGTGAGTCTCCCTCAACCTCTACGCTGCCCCTCCCTACTTTACTCTGCTTAAGGTCGCACTGGGATCCGTGCTGTAATACACTCCCTCTTATACCTCCCTGTCTCCTGCTTCTCCCGTTGCCTGTCATTTACTGCGGTTTCCATACAGTACTCTACTGTATTAAGTCAGTATCGACGGCGTCTGCTGGTTCACTCTGATCCCTGCTTTAATTATGTGCGACGATCTCGTTCCTCAACTTCATCTAGTCATAAGTGACTGCGCTCTGATGTATATGTAAGTGATAAACTCATTATCTCGCTCTCTCTCTTTGAGGTTTAAATAACAAATCATAAAGTCGTCCATCACTTTGGCCCTGGTGCAATGTCTCTGTGGTGGGAAAACTCCAGGGTTCACCTCGTGAGCAGGTTTGATTCCTGGTGAGGGATTAGGTCGCAGTTGATTTCCAGTGGGTTTACCGCAGGAAGGTAGGGGTGTGGTGCAATGTGATTTGGGTGGCAGTTGTAGAGAGAGTGGACGGACGGACGGACGGATGGACGGACCTCATAGGTAACCTGGCAGCTGGTGGTCTCGAACCTGGAAACCCTTTAGACAAAATTATGGTTCCTTATCCACTGATCCACCCCATCGTAGCATCCTTGTCCCCTCATTGAACCTCACTAACTGTCCCAGTGCAATAACACAGACAACACAGACTGACATTGTTTTATGGTGATCTGGCATCTGGTGGATTCAAACCTAAAACCCTCCGTACCAAGGTCCTCTTCCCTATCCACTTGGCCACTACTGCCCCCCGGTAGCATCTTTGTTTCCCTTGTTATACAATCAATACAATCAATACCAGTGCTGGTGCAACAAACCCAAAAAAAAACTCCTATTGTAAGATGGTAACCTGGAAGCTGGTGGATTTGAACCTGAAACCCTCCAGAGCCAAGTTTGCTTCCTTATCCACCAGGCCACCATCGCCCCCACTGTAGCATCCTTGTTTCTTTATTGTAGATCAGTACCAGTTCCGATGCAATAACACCCTCAAAAGATACTTCCATTGTTGTATGATAACCTGGCAGCTGGTGGATTCAAACCCTAACCTAAAACTCTGTACTGAAGTGTAATTTCTTAACCACTAGGCCACCACTGCCCTCCTGGTACCATCGCTGTTTCCCTGGTAATACATCAATACCAGTGCCGGTGCAACAAAGCGGGAAGAAAAGGAAACTCCTATTGTTAGATGGTAACATGGGAGTTTGTGGTATCGAAACTGAAACCCTCCAGAACCAAGTCTGGTTCTTTAACCACTGTGCCACCACTGCTACCCTTGTAGCATCCTTTTTTTTTTCGGCTCATTCTACATCAATACCAATGCCGGTGTAACAATGCCGGACAAAGGAAACTCCTATTGTTAGATATTCCCATTGATTAAACTCACTGCATTCAGACAGATTTACTCCTCATTACTAACACTGAGCTGCTTCCGTATCATAAGTGAGGTTCAGAGTCTCTTTGTGAGAGAATGGATTTCATAATGCAAAGCGCTAATTGCTTAAAATATCCGTGGCAAAGCCGAGGAGGAAGAGCAAATCCGTGGAGCAGGAGAAAGTGTGAAGTTTAATCTTATGGATGCGAAGCACTGGGGAAGTGATGCCATTTTTTTTTCTAACTCTGAGGGAAATTAAGCCTGAAGCTGTACATACATAAAAGTAAAAAAGAAAAAAAAAATACTCATACGTTCAGATGGCATAACACTGTAGGAGAAAAGGAGTTTAAAATAGTACTATTTTGGGCTCATCGAGTCAAAGTGAAACTTTTACCAGCACTTTGGTAATTACACTAACAAAACATCTTGTTGACACTGTACTTGCTGACTGTGGAATGTGCTGAAAGGTGTCTTGTTAGAAAAGTTTTTAATAGGTTGCTGAGAAAAAAAAACTAGATAGAGTCACCAGGGCTACAGTGGTTTAGGTGTTGATTTTAATGTTCTCGTGTTTTTATTTCATTTTTACAGCCAAGCAAACTCATGTCAGAAAATAATCCCAGTGTTGGAAAATCATAGCTGTCTACATTAAGTTGGACAACCAGTAGCCGGATGTCCTACTCTGACTCCAACTACCTCCATGTCCTCCCTCACTGGATCCATCAATCTCCTCTTTGTCTCCTACCTGGTAGCTCCATCTCTAGAGAATCATTCTGCTACCAATGTGTCCACTGTCCCTCCTCTGAACATGTCCAAACCATCTCAATCTGGCCTCTCTAGCTTTTCTCCAAATACAATATAACAATAAGAAGAAGTAAAGTGTAGTTAAATAATTTAGAACTACAGATACTACTATAATATTTTTGTACTACTATATTAGTATTTGTACTTATTGTATTTGACTATTGTTCGTTGCTGTACTGCTGCTGGAGCCATAATTTCACGAAGGATCTACCAAGTTATACCCACCTATCTATCTATCTATCTATTTACAGGTCTATCTACCTACCTGTCTACCTACCTACCTATCTATCAATCTATCGACCGACCGACCTGTTTATCTATCTATCTCTCTATCCATCTATCTATCTATCTATCTATCTATCTATCTATCTATCTATCTATCTACCTACCTACCTACCTACCTCCCTCCCTCCCTGCCTCCCTCCTTACCTACCTACCTACCTATCTATCTATCTATCCAACCATCTATCTATCTATCTATCTATCTAGCTTTCTATCTATCTACCTACCTACCCACCCACCTCCTTCCCTCCCTTCCTCCCTGCCTCCCTCCTTACCTACCTACCTACCTACCTACCTACTGTATCTATCTATCTATAATACTGCAGTAACGCTGGTAGGAGTGGCCTAGTGGTTAAGGAACCGGACTTGTGTTCTGTGCACTGTCCCCACTCAAAGCTGCCGACTATTCACTCTGGTGAAGGGTTAAATACCGAAGTCACATTGCATTGTATGCAGTGGTGTGGATCACAATGACAAGGAGTTTTCTTTCCTTCAACTCTGTCTTCAACAACTGCAAAACTCCTTACATGTCAACAAAACCCAGTCTGTTTCTCTGGTTTCATTGCTCAGTCAAAGCGTCCTCTATCACAGCAGCGTTGAGACATGAATGTACAGACAGCTCAGTGTAACTGGCACAGCAATAGACTGAACGCTGAAGATAAATGTGACAATGAAGCTCTCGTTCCAAGGAGATTAAAGTATTTAACAGATATCATGGCTGCTAACATAACCAGGGCTCATATTATTGTTAGCTGCTCAACTTTAATTAGACGAGGGCAATTAGCCAACTGCCACATCTGCCATCTGTTGTCATTAAGGCGGTTGCTATTGGCTGTTGCTAATAATAAAAAGATAAGGTTAATGAAGGAGCTAGAAAGAAATGTCATCACTCAGGATTTAATACGACGCTGAGATTTTAGTAGGCTGGTCCCCTGTCCTACTGCAGTGTCGAGACACTTTACTGTATTCAGATCAAGTACTTTTCTTTTTTTCTGTAACTCAAATTTTAAGTTACTTATTACTTATTACTAAGTTACTTATGGGCATGGTATCGTCCCTGAGCATGGTATCGTCCCAGGGCGTTGGCTCAGCCACTATAATAGTATAACATATTATTAAAGTGTATCTGTAGTTCTAAATGATATAACTACATTTTACTCCTTATTATTATATTTTATTTGGAGAAAAGCTAGAGAGGACATTGGATACATTGGTAGAAGAATGATCCTAGAAGATGGAGCTACCAGGTAGGAGACAAAGAGGAGATTGATGAATGCAGTGAGGGAGGACATAGTTGGAGTCAAAGTAGAAGATACAGAGGACAGGGTGAGATGGAAAACTTTGATCCGCTATGGCAACCCCTGAGAAAAAGGACAAGCCCAAAGGAGACGAAAAAGAAGATTGAACTATGTATTAACAGCTAGGGAGTTGAATTTGTTCTCAAACATTTTGACAGAATGACACTAATGCACAGCTAACATGGAGCCTCCGCAGCAGGTTAAATAAAAAGAACACTAAACTGCTGGTTCTGACACTTTTAATAATGGAGAAAGAATAGCATGGAGAACAGAAATGAAAAGGAAAGAAAGAAAAATCAATATGCACACGTCTGACCAGAAGGGGCCGCGGCGAAAAACAGAAAAACACTCCATGAAGTAATACAATAAATGGGGAAATGGAACAAAAGCAACTGTGCTGTTTACTTTAAGCCAAATTTTTTGGCCCAAATTGTTCCTGTTGCTGCAAAACACAATGAGCCTCCTATACCAAGAGTTCAAGTCAAATGTATTCATCTTCATCTGCATATCCCCAGTCGCGTTGCAGGGGCAGCTGGCGCCACCTATATCCCATTGCACCATATTTTGAACCTTCCTAAGTGTGGTGAACACATTAGAAGTTAAGTAGGTTGGGATGGTGCTATGCCAGTGGGTTCTCCACCATCCTTCCTGTAGGTGTTCCTGGAAGTTATGTGGGTTGGGACGTACTATGCTCGGAGCACCTCAGTGGCAACCTGGCTGGTGGATTCAAACCTGAAGCCTTGCGGACCCAAGTCCACCTCCTTGACCACTAAGCCAATACTGCCAAAACAACACAACTGTCAAATTATGAAACTTATATATTTTATATTACTTCTCCACCCTTCACACAGATGAAGGCCCGTCATTCCTGACTGGATTCCTGGAGCCAGGCAGCCTCTAGGTGCCGCTCCTTATCACGGCATTTCTGTCACTCAGTCTTTAAGAGCAAGTACTGCACCATCATAACCTGCACCACCCTCTCCATCATCGGTCATCCAATGGAAGCCTTAGAATACAAATCCATGAAATGACAAAGAAGCTGCCACTGTTCTGGTTCTTTAGAAAATCGATTACGTAGCATATGATAACAAGCTGGTCTGGAGAGATATCTAATATGGAAATGATGAATTTGCCTGAGAAACTCAGGTGTATTAGGTTGACTGTTACGCATAGTTTTTATTATGGGATGCAGGTAATTTGGCCATTCATGCCGCGCAACAGATGGGACCAGTATTTTCTAAAATACATTTTCATTCCACAGTTAATAAACCTTTTAATTTGTACGGCAACATTTGTAAATGTGGATGACTGCTTTACAGCGATGGGACTAACATGTTGCTTGTAACGCAGTTACGTAACAAAACTACTTTTCTCAGTAACTAATAATGTAACACGTTACCTTTCCTATTCGGTAACGCAGTAATAGTTACTCTGGTGTAAAGTGGCTCGTTACTCATTAATGTCTGTGGTCCAGATGGACGGTTCCTCCCGGCCACGTACAGAGGTAACTCTCAGCGTGGTAACTCTCACAGTCATGAGTGAAAGACGGCTGAAACAAGGTTGAAAAGGAGCGATATTTCATTGACATAGTTAACATTTCAGGCTAAGCCAATCAGAAAGAGACCTGGGCGGGTCTTCTTGCCTTATGGAAATAAACAGCACACACCCACACTCTATTGGCTACACTGCCAAAAGAGTGCAGTTGTTTTACTTGCAATTATTATTGTTATTTAAAGTAACTAATTATTAGTTACTTTAACTAACTAGTAACTAGTAACGTAACTAGTTACTTTTTCAAAACAGTAACTACTAAAGTAACAAGGTACTTTTTTTAAAGTAACTTGCCCAACACTGTTGCTTTGTCTGGGTTTTTCTTTCTTGACAACTTGATGATTTATTTCACTAAATTATTTATTTTATGATGATTTTTTTTCCTGAAAAATAAATGATGTGTACATTGGAATACTAGCAAAACTGTGTCCTTAAACAGATATTACAGTAAATACTTGTTGCACAGAGATGTTACACAATGGTGCACTTATGCAAAATTCAGTATTTCATCCGTGCCGCACGGTACAAATGAATGGCAAACTTTTTTTTTTTTGTTGCAATTGGAACAATCCAGACACCTTTATGAGGTTTATTAAAATTTTCACAGCGTTGAGACAGATAAATAGAACACTAAACTGGACTCTGGCCCTGCTGCTTGGTAACACAAATACAATCAGTACATAACGTACAGTCAGTTAATGGTCCTTTTTGTCTGGTTTTAAGTTAATGCCCTGCAACACTGCTGTAATGACTTTTATCCATGTGTGCACCAGGAGTCTAGTTTAGTGAGGGCACAGTCGCTGTTCAATAACAGTAACAATGTTGGCTCCGGGTGGGAGAGGACACAAAATGCAGCATAAGCTACACTGAATTACAGACTGGTATTGTTGTATTACAAAAACTTTTATGAATGCTTATAGAGGAGGTTGGTGTACTCATCAATGGACAGAACTACTTTTAATGCATGTAAAGGTTAAAGGTGAAAGTGGACACTTGATTTATGATCAATTTTTTGTACCGCTTGTTTTAACAACATTTTGCTTAGAAGAAAATTAAACTAAAAGCATTATATATGTAGATATATGATCAATTTTTTGCTCGGAGCAGAAAAATGTATACATTTTCTGGTTTTGTTTCAGTTCCAAGCAAAATGCCAAATTTTTTTAGGTTTTTTTTTTTTTTTTTCAGTCCCTTGAACAAGTTGCAAACCTTGTAAAAATTGCAAAAAAATAATATATATACATACATATATATATACATATATATATATATATATATATGTATATATATATAGATATATTTAACAATAGAAACAGTTAGCATCTTTGCCAAAATGCAAGCAAAAACTATGTCTAGGCTTTAAACCAGTGGTGCCCAAAAGGTAGATCTGGATCTACCAGTAGATCTCCAAAGGAGTGTTGGTAGATCCTGAGCAATAACATAAAAGAAAAAAAAGTAATGATGACAATGATATAGAAATTGAGTCAGACATTATAACATATGTTATATGTTAATGCAGAGCGTAAGATGTCCACTTTATGTTAGTAAATATATTTACAGTTTTCCATGTAGGTAGATCACTTCAGACTGGTGATTTGAGAAGTGGCTCACAAGACAAAAAAAGTGTCTTTAAAGGCTATAAACTTACAAAAAGTGGCAGGTTCTGGTCTAATAATTGTAAAATATAGTTAGGACTATTCATTAAACATAAATAAAATTTAGAAGACGTCTGGTACCCATGTTGTGTTGGGTTATAGCTGTACTTCAGGGGGTTTTTATAGCCAACTTTGCACATCAGACAGGAAGGAAGCAGATTGCCACTAATCTACTAACAGCAATTGATCAGAACCTCAGCTCTAATCAATTGAACTTTTTAATGCTCCTCGTCTTTATCGACACACTGTTTAAAACACCCATCACACAATCAGCCAACAAACACAACACTGCACTCCTTCCCTGATTGTCTGCCTTCTTCGGGACCGACTTCCATTTATACAATACCATGAGTCATAAGTACGAAGTGATCTAAACCTGTGCTTCTCCTGCAGCGGTGCCTGCACGGCTGCCAGTCTCCGTGATAAATAAATGCCCGTGAAGACGCCAGATCAAACACCGCCTCAGCCGCTCGCCTGCTGCCAGTACATTTTCATAACAACTCGTATTTTACAACCACCCACCTTCACGCACCAGGGCTCATGCCGAGTATGAGCTACCACATATGCTCTACCGGGATGATCTCAACTCCTCGGAAATAACAGACGGCAACACCGCCGGCAATATGGACAGCTTTGTTGCTACACTGCACGACAAAGACGGAGTTACTAATAGAAGCGGTCGCACCACCCTGCCACATGTGGTATCTCTGTATTGGATTCAGATCTGGGGACATGCAAGCGAACCCTCCATAAATAATAAATGTGGAGGGAAAGTGAGGCAGAAACTGCCAGAGTGGAACAAAGTGACAGTGGTGAAGAAGGAGAGTACAGAAGGCAGGGCTGACACAGTTTTAGCAAGATGTTACTTTACTGAAAAAAAAAAAAGTTAGAAAAGACACTAAAAGAAAGTGGGAAACAAAGTCAGGAGTGAATAACACAGAATTTTTAAGTAACCTATTGGCAGTGTTGGGGCTAACGCGTTACTTGTAATGCCATTACGTAACGTAACTACCTTTCTCGGTACCTAATAACGCAACACGTCATTGTTTCGTTTCAGTAACGCAGTTATTGTTGCTCGTTATTCGTTACTATCTGAGATGGTTTTTCCCGGCCATTTGGACTAGGTTGATATTTCAGGCTAGGCCAATCAGAAAGAGACCTAGGCGGGTCTTCTTGCCTTATAGGGAAATAAACACACACACACAGGCGACACGGTACAGCACCACACACCCACAAGCACAATGATGGCAAGCGGCAAGTTGAGGTTACAATAAAGATGCCTGTCAAAATGTCTATACAACTATTTAGTTTTTATTGTTCCACTACATTTCATTATTATAGTTTCTACAGAAGACAACACTATTTTATGTGTTTTTAATATTATTTAAAGTAATGTAACTAGTTTTCAGTTACTTTTATAATTTAGTAACTAGTAACGTAACTAGTTACTTTTTCAGAGCAGTAACTAGTAAAGTAATATGTTTTTGGTTTTTTTTAATAACTTGCCCAACACTGCCTATTGGTCGCTGAGTTACTGAGGAATTCCCCTATGAATTGTTGTTTGCTTATAACGCCAATAGGTAGGACCTATGAGTGGCGAAAAAAAATTTTTAGGTCAAATTTGGTAGTCAGGATTTTTTCTTTCATTAGATCTGGAGACAGACATAGTCAACCAATCAACTTCTCCCATCTCCCCCTGTCTGTATCTTCTACTCTGACTCCAACTACCTCCATGTCCTCCATCACTGCATCCACCAATCTCCTCTTTGTCTCCTACCTGGGAGCTCCATCTCTAGGCTCATTCTTCTACCGATGTATCCACTGTCCCTCCTCTGAACATGTCCAATATAAACAGTTAATAAGATAACCGCAATGTTATCCACTCCAGGAATCTCATTAAGAAAATGATTTACTATAAATAAAATACCAAAAACAAAATTTTTATCAAATTTGCTGTATTGAATTGTCCTAAATACACGTTTTTGTTCCCTTTCCATTCAAAAGAATAAACCTGCTGTGTCCACAACAGACACAATAATCAAAATATTTAGTATGGAAAGTCAAAATGGTACTGAGATCAGCTCAACACTCCATGTGCAAAAATGCTATCACACATTCCGCAGGTGCAATTATCAGGTGATTTATTCCATGCAGCTCGTGCCTCCAACTCAACCCGTACTTTCATTCCTCTGCATTGTTTATCGCTGCTGTCTCCATGGAAACAAGGTTTATTCCACTGCTCTGTGCCCCTTTTTTATGTACTGTTCACATGGAGGTGTAAACTGGAAGGACTTTAATGAGGGGCCCAGGCTCAGGAGACAGTCCATCTGTCATGAGCTATTTGTTATAATTAAACAAATAAAACTACAGTGAAGACATGAAAATGAATCATTATTTGGGGGTGGAGGGTTGTGCTTTAAAGGTTACTAGATAATAGTAACTAGAGGTTACTATAAACACAACAGTAGAGGTGGGAGGTATAGCAAGCATCGTCCCAAGAGAACAAATAAATAAAACTCAGTTTTCTTAGCACAGCTTCAAAGATCTATATTTAAAAGAAGCGACTGACGGAAAATGCAGCACATTCACATGATGTTACGGAGACAGAAGCAAGAGTTTGAGAATCAAACTGAGACTTTTACTTTTGACAAAGTCATTATTAAAATCTGCAGCTTTACGGATGCCACTAAAGGTTTTATGGGTGTTTTTCATGCATCGTTGAGTCTTCAAGGAAGTAGAAATAAACAAAGCAGAGTAAAAGGTGTCTTTGTTGACTTCTGTGGACGGGCAGAGTCCAACGGTTTGAACAGCCACGGAACACGTTGCGCGACATGAATGAATAAAGATACAAAGTGATGCTCTGCGTAAATCAGACCTAGGAAAACTACAGCTACCAGGCCAGATGTGGCCCCTGGTGTGATGGTAAAGGTGCAGTTGCACAACGTCAAGTCCCATTCTCATTAGCAAATGTGGTTGCTGGGACACCAGTCTTCATGACTGCCATCCAAGTCCCATTGCACCACACCATACCTTCCTGTAGGTGGCAAGCCCACTGGAAGACAAAAACGCCCTCAAACGTACCCAGGAGGGGAACCCTAAGGTCTTACACCAGGGACAGAGACATTTCTTCTGGACATTTCCAATGTGAAGGGTACAATGTCAAGAAATTCACTATTTATATCATTCAATCCTTCTGTTTCTCACATTGCAACAACATTTATGGAATTTTTCTTGATGCCACTAGATCAGAGGTGGACAAACCTTTTTACTTGCGGGCCACAATGGGTCCCAGTTGGACTAGGGGGCCGAGTCAAGACCAGAAAAATTGAGTGTTTGTTGAAGATACAAATGTCCAAACCCATTTATAAAACCTATGATGCTAAACTTCTAACAGCTTTTATGACGTCATCTCTCCAGGAAATGCAGGAATCGCAGGGAAAAGGCAAAAGTATAATGATTATACAAATACATTTTCCGATTCGGACAAGGTCGGCGGGCTACATCTGGCCCCCGGGCCCAAGTCTGCACTAGATGGTGCCAATCAGTCATAGAAATGTTGACAAGGCGCTGATGTGGTTCTGTGTGATTTGCGTGATGATTGCGGAGACTCCCGCATGTAAAAGATGGGCCACTAGATGGCATACACCAAATGTGCCCATGAAATTTTTGCAAGTTTAGGTTTACAGTATTCCTACTACAGGAGATCACATCCTGGTTAGGCTGGTTAGCTCCTTCCAATGGGTTAACCTCATCAAGAAGGGTTATGAAGGGCTGGTACAATGCACTAAGACTTGAGTGACGGTTGTGAAGACTGCTGCAATCTGGTAACGAATCGGGGGACTAAGATGGAGGGATGGATTATTCATTCATCTGGTCTTCGACGTCTAACCAATACTTAATTTTGGCCAAAACGTTTCCTCCACTCCCGGCTCAGATAGGCAGTGTCCTCATTTTTTTTTGTACCTCAAGAAGTTTGTGGAACTTACAAGAGCAAGAGTTAATCAACAACAACCTTTAATTTCCCTTTTGAGTACAACCCATCAACACTCATGTTAATCATTCCCTCGACACCAATTGGCTGAACAGCAATAAAAGTCATATAAATGCCAAACAAATTCATCATTCCTTCAGCACATCATTAGCGAGCATCCAGTCCAATTTGGGTATAAAAAAAAAGAAAAAAAACCCTGGTCAAACAAATAAAACAGGCCGGGGGACAGGAGCGGGGATCAATAAATCGTTGGTGGTGTGGAGCCAATACCTAATTCACAGTCAGTGTCCTGCACATGTCATTTTGACAAAAACTGCGGACATTGTCCTGACACAAATAAAAGATTTCTTCCAGAAGGACAGCGGCTGCACACAGGAGAGCCAGTGACGGCAGGCGGAACTGTTGAAGGGATATCTTGACATTTAATGATTTTGACTGGTACTGGAGGCAGACGGGCTGAGGAGCTACACTGTGATGCTAAAATAACGCGCCTGCCTGACATCAGCCGTGTTGTTTGGGTTCATGGTACGTGTTAAATGAATCAAACGTCTGCCTCATCTTTATTCTTTTCTTTTTCTTTTTCTTCTAAAGTGTATTTGCAACATCTGGCAAGATGCCTCATGAAGCCTAGCGTGCAGACGAGACTTTACAGTCACACGAGGTTGAACACTCATTGCACTGCCTGTCTGTGATGCCTCTTCCACAGACTCGGATGAGTGGGAAGCAATAACCTTATTTATATTGAACTCAGCTGTACAGACGTTGAAGCGAAAACTGAGAAATTCCAAAAGTGATGATATTGTGGAGTGTTTTTTTTTTTTTTGGGATCGTGCGGCTGTGACATTGAAGAAATACTGTACCGGCCTTTGGGCGGAGGAATACCCGCCTCCAACCACATGACCTTCATGTCTTACTGCCTCTCTCCCAACAGTGTGCAGTTTATTGTTACTGCTCCATGTGTGAGTTAAAGACACATGACTAAGGCCAGGCGAACACTGCAGTTTTTTTTTCCAACCGTGGCAGCAATACAAGACTTACACTTTTACACAATTTTACAGCTCACGACACACATTCTCACACTGTGGAATCCGATGACTGTACGACCGTAGAACTGCTTGGGTTAAAGACACGGAAAATTAAAGGTTGCCACGACAACATGGATGGACCAGGCAGATGTGGTCAGTCTGGTCTGCCATGGTGTTCCATGTTGTCTGCCTGTTTACTCCTTCGTACCAATGTTGGTGTTGTCGATACCACATGTACGCTGTCCGACTCAAACCAACAATCGTTCCCGACTGCCGATTGTCGTACGACTGAAAGGCCTTGGCAAAACCGCACACTGTACGCTAGCCTTAAGCAACATCAAAATTATGAATTAAATCCATTCATTTGTAAAATTAAATAATGTACTTGTCGAGTACAACAGCTCGAATTGTGAAGTTTCGAAAGAAAATCTGGAGCTGTTTAACAGACCTGGGCAAACGAAGGCCCCGAGGGGCGGATGCAGCCCGTTTGGCGTCATAATCCGGCCCGCTAGACTTGTCCAAATTATACTTGTATTTTACATTATCGTTATCCTTCGATTTTTTTCCCTGCAAAACCAGCATTTCCCCAATAGATAGTCTAAAAAGGCTTCAAGCATTTTGCATTTATTTAATACTTTGCTCATCATTCATCTTAGTTCAATACTGATTTTTTTCTGATCTGACCCGCGACTCAAATTTCAGTACCAATTACGTCATTAGTCTTGCTTGCAGACAGCAAAAAAAAAAAACAGTATTCAGTGCGATGGGGTATACGATGTGCCTGGAGCGCCCTCTGTGGCTATATAGCACAGTTGCAGGCAGCGATTAACTGGATGCTACTGACATTTTCTTATCTTTATATGACAAGTCAGAGCCCTGTAAAAGCAATAGAATTCTCGACTTATCATTTTGGCCCCAGTCATTTCCACCTTCAAGAAAGCCTCAGGAGGCTTTCAGCACAGAGCTTTCTCAGGTGAGTCTGAATGCAGAGTACTATAGAGCTCCCGGGCATTTTAGAAGGGATTAAAAAGAGGCCAGTGGACAAGGAGAGAGTGTGAAAAAGGCCATCAGCCTCTTAAAAAAAAGGCAACGTGATCATTTCAGCCGTGTTTGAGCAACGTACATCCAGCTCAGACACTGTGGTAAATTATGTAGAGAGGAAGAAAACTGAAACGTGGAATGTAACAAAGGCGCGGGAGAAACACTAACAGTGCCGGCAGCGCGAAAGAACATATTTTACTATTATGTGTGGGGCGGGGGACATGCTTGCAGATACTCGTGTACGGTGGAGGGATTGCTTATGTAGTCGTCATCTGCATTTTTTGCTGCAGTAAACGTTTGTAACGCCACGACGAGAGGCAGAAAAGGCGAAGAAATCATGGAGCGGAGACAGATGATGGATGAGGTTCAGCTTTGTGTCAGCGGACTGTTTATAGTGTCCACGCTGAAAAAAAAAGACATCATCATTTTTAGAGTGGGGCCAGGTAGGGATCGGGTCAAGACCAAGTTATTTAAACCAAATATTTCCTTGACGCATCGAATGAATATAGTTCTCTTACAGGCTTTTTTCTGGTCTACTATTACTGCCTGTTTTGTTGTTGCAAAAAAAATAGTAATTTCATTAAAATGTACCAAAATTGAGATGTTAGAATACAGACATAATGTCTGGCATCTTCAGCTTACGTTTATTTAAGCCAACTTAAGGCCCGGGGACCAAATGCAGCCCGGCCCAGTCATCTTGTATGGCCCACGGGGAGTTTACAAAGCATTTTATAATGTCAATACAGCAGGGTTTCTCAACCCGATAAATTAAAAGAGTTTTATCCCACATATGTCAATATGAGTTACATAAATTCATTCATCGTCCTCTGCCGGGTCGCAGGATCAGCTGGCACCACCCAAATCACATTGCACCATATTGTGAGCCTTCCTGTGGGTGGTGAGCCCACAAGAAGGTCAATGAGTTGGGACGGTGTTATCCTCAGAGCACCTCAGGGGCAACTGGTGGATTCGAACCTGATCCCATGTGGACCCAAATCTGCTTCCTTAACCACTGGGCCACTACTGCCGACGAGTTACATAAATAAAAAATCATAAACTGCAGGAGTAGTTAAATCTATAATCATCTTAACGGTATTGTATTGTTGATGGCGCCCCCTGGTAAAAAAAAAATGAGTTTGACACCAGTGTTTTAAGCCAAATTTTGCCGAACAATTATTCTTAAAATAACGCAGGCCCAGTCAGTCTGCTCTTCGCCCCATCTCGAAAAATGGGCTGCAATTTCAGATGCCAGCTGTTGGGACAACCAAACAAAATGTGTTCAATATACTTAATATTCAGCAAGTCTACTGCGGCGGCTTAATGAGAAACCTGACAGGGCAAAACTCTGCCACTGCAGCTGCATGAAAATGTGATTTTAACCTTCAGCTCTTACAGAGGCCACGACGCAAACTGTATTTACTGACCAATCAATTGCATTCATTTTAAAAACAGGATGAGTCCGTAGCCTCGGTTCTGAACTTTGAACTGCCAGCTTCAGGTTGACAGTAGAGTTTCCTGAATAGCAGTTAATGCACCAAACACGTATATTAACTGTGGAACATCTCTTTACTAATGCAATGGTTTAACCTCCGCAGGTTAAAAAACGAGGTTTGAGAGACTGAAAGTGAAAGTTTGTGTTTATAATATACTTTGTGCTCTCTTCTCAACAACCACAGGAAAGCTCACTGTATGGTGGTGTGTGATTTGGGTGGCAGTGGTGGAGACTGCTGCCCCTGTGGACCAGTGATGGATAAGAAGATGAAGATGAATGAATGTTTAACTTTTACGTTATTTTAGATTTTAGCACCAAGTGCTTAGAATTTTTTTTTTTTTGTACTTTGGAAGACTGTCCAAGTCAGCTGTGATGTATGGATTAGAGGCACTAGAAATAGACAGAAGACAGGAGGTGGAGGAGTTAAAGATGCTGAGGTTCTCTTTAGGAGAGACAAGGATGGACAGGATCAGGAATGAGGTGAATAGAGGGACAACACAGACAGGAAGGTTTGAAGACAAAGCTGGAGAAGACAGATTGAGATGGTTTGGACATGTTCAGAGGTAGGACAGTGGTTATATTGGTAGAAGAATGATCCTACAGATGGAGCTACCAGGTAGGAGACAAAGAGGAGATTGATGGATGCAGTGAGTGAGGACATGGACGTAGTTGGAGTCAGAGTAGAAGATACAGAGGACAGGAGGAGATGACGAACGCTGATACACTGAGGCAACCCCTGCTGTCGGCAGTGGTGGCCCAGTGGTTGAGAAAGCGGATTTGGGTCCTCAAGGCTTGAGGTTCGAGTTCACCAGCTGCCAGTGTGCTCTGAGCATAGCACCGTCCCGACCCGGCAATGGACAGGCAGAAAAAGATGAATGAATTAATGTTGTTTTGCTTTTTTGTGATCAGGTTCCGGGACAGAAGTCTCCAAAACCACCACCCAAATCACATGATATCAACCATGCAGCAAGTGACCCCACTGTGGAAGGGGTCAACCGTCCAAACCATGTCTCAATCTTGACCAGAAGACGAGCTTCTGTAAGTGTTGCTCAATGTTTGCACATAAAGACCGGAGTATCCACTGGGAATTTGCACAACAATACCTTGGATCAGTGGTCCCCAACCTTTTCTGTAATGTGGACCAGTTTAATGTCTGACAATATTTCCACGGCCCGGTGTAGCAGATATAAACAAAATAAAATGATGAGATCGGTATTAAAAACTGTTGTATTTTCTCTATAATAATAAAATTGACCGTAAATCCACTGTTTAGTCACGTGAAACTTTATTAGCGACGTTCCTGTGACGTCGCACCAACAACAGAACATCACATGAGCAACATCCTTTCTGCCCCAACGCAATGCAACACACTCTGGTCGCTGTGGTAAAGTTTAAATATACCTTCAAAATAAGACAACACAAAAACAAAGTGTATGAAAATACTCGCCACTCACAGCAGGACTGAATCAATGGGAGCCCTGAGCTTGTTTTGCTGTAACGAGACGGTCCCATCTTGGTGTTATGGGAGACAATGAAACCCCAAGTGTGCTACTTAGGTCCAGTTTTTTCCGTAATTTTGTTTTGGTTGTCGTCACTGTAGAAAACCCTGCTTCACACAGATCCGATGTCGGAAATAGCAGCAGAATCTCAGGGTACTCTGCCATGACTTTAATCCAGAAAAACGGCAGAGTTGATGTCTCGAACAGACGTTTAAGGCCGCCGTCATTCACGATCTCCAGCAATTGAGCTTTTTTTTTAATTTAGCGGGATGTATCACGTGACTTACGGTGTCTAGGACTTGACATGCGTCAAGTGAGACGGATGTAATAGAGAGAATCCGGCCAGTTCTTTTCAAAATAAAACATCATTAAGCCTCGGATGATGACAAATTATGTGTATTATATTTTCTTTCTGTGCGACCCCGTACCAAATGACCCACGGCCTGGTACCGGGCCTTGGGTGACAATGGAATTACTGTATACGCAGTAAGATCATTCTCCCAATGTCTTAACATGAGGCAGAATAACCCACTCAACACATACACTATGACAGCACTACTAGTTAGTCACCCAGCATCAGTGAGGAGGTTCTGATTTGTTATATATAAGTCATATTCCCTGCATGACAAACGCATTCAGACTGACTCCATGTGGCAGCGCTACATCACACTCCTCCACAGACACACGCACATATGTTCTGTCCCTCCTCCTCCTCCTCCTCGCCCTCCTCCTCCACCTGGGACTAAGATGAAGTGAACCTGTATGGACAGGCTCTTGTCTAATGGGCCATTACTCTCTACACCCAACCTGGTTGCTCTTCTCACCTCTCTGGTGTGAATGACATCCAACATTCCGAGTCAAACTAAGACTTCTTGTCCTGACACCGGGTCCCATCAGTCACACGCACTGACATCTTGTCTCCTCCGTCAACCGTTTTCTCCATCCTCTCGGCTGGTTAATAATACATGCAGCAGCATGCACGTCGTGTGGTATAACATTCACAGCGTGATCTGCTTTCCTGCTCGAGCAGAAAAAAAAATCAGAGGCAGGACGTATAACTTCATCACACAGCCATGGAATTACTAGGGAAATTTAATAAAAATATGACAGGGGTGGGTGGTGTAAAATTGTCATTTAATATTTGAAGAGCTCTTTCCTGCCATACCCTTGTAAGGTTAGTCTATCTTTGATTTTCCTTCTTTTCTCCACCCTCCTTGCGTTCTGTGTCCCATTCCCCTGTAAAGTTCTCTGATGCAGTAATCCATCAAATCCCAGTTCCAAGGCCAGGTCTCCAAGGTACCGAGTACACATTTGAGACCCAACCCATTAGGTCACATGCAACGGGGGTCTGATATGAAAGTTGTCAAATTCCATTTGTGGTTTGGAACAAGACAGTTATATTTACTTATATTTACCCTGAGGGACTCCAGTGTATTGGTTACTAGTACAGTCTTCTTTTATGTCAAAAATCTACTTAATAAACTCACGTCAACTTCCTGTTGAAGGCCTTACATTAAGCAATTCCTACATATGAAGATGAGGAAAAGCACAGACAGTATAAGCCAAACATTGGCAAACTAAGGCCCGGGGGCCAGATGCTGCTCGTTGAGCCTCATAATGCGGCCCGCCAACCTTGTGCAAATTAGATAATTGATTTATATTATTTTATGTCTGCCTTTTTTCCTGCAATGCCTGTGTTTCCCCAGGAGATGGCGTCATAAAGGCTATTAGAAAAGTAGTATTTTAGGTTTTTAGGGTTCCAGGTTTGAATCCACCAACTGCCAAGTAACAACTCAGGTCCACTGAGCATGGCATGGTCCCCACTGATTCACTTTGGTGATGGGTTAACACTCATCACATTTCATTGGTCAATATCACAATGACGAGATGTTTGCTTTCCTTCTTGTACCCCGTGAGTTCAGACATATTTCCTCTTTACAGATATTTTACAGATCTGACATATTTATGGCCGACTTTAAACAGCCCAACACTTAGCTATGTCTGCTCTTTGAAGTATTTTTGCTTTTTCTTATTGCTCGTGCTTAGGCTGTCTGCCACTAGAAGGTGCTTAAGTGAGTGGGCGAGCGAAACATAATGTTATGTTCTTGTTGTGCAAAAACCTGAAGCATAAAAATTGTGTGCATCGTAAAAAAAAAAAAAAAGAGGAAAATAAGCAAATAAGCAAGTTATTATTTTAGGAGGGTTTTTATTTTTTTATGTCTCTACCCAGGAAGTTTAGATCTGTGTTGTATATAAGGAAAAAAACAGCTTAGTCACAATTTCAGCTTTTGCTAATGAAAAACAGGACGCCACCTGCTGGATCACACTGCAGATAAAGTGTGAGTGGTTTTTGCTGAGTTCTTAAACCTGACACAGCATTTAGAATTATCCTGATGGACAAACTATCACAATACTATGACAATAATCACAATAAATCTATTTGGGCAGTAGTGGCCTAAAGGTAAAGGAACACGACTGGTGTCTGGGGGGTTCCAGGTTGGAACCCACTAACTGCCAGGTTACTACTGAGGTCCACTGAGCAAGGCATCGTCCACACTCACTCACTGCTCACTAGGGTTCACTTTCTTGGCAAGATCAAATCCCAGTTATGGATAGTGGCGCCTTCAAAAGGACAGGAAGGTACAATGTGATGAGATGCAATGTTATTTGGGTGGCAGTCGTGGACACTGCAGCCCCATGTGACCTGATAACAAATAAGGGGGTGCAGATAGATAGATGGATGAATGGACTATTGACGGGAAACCTAGCCTTTAGGCAGCAGACTTCCATAAGTCAGGTCCAGAAGGCTTCAGGTTCTAATCCACCAGTTGCCAGGTTGCCACTGGGGTGCCAGGTTGCCACCAGTTGGCTCAGCACCAACAGGAAGGCGGACAGTATGGAACAGTGTGATTTGGGTGTCAGTTGTGGGGATTACTGACCCTGCAGTCCAGTCAGAGCAAAGGCAAAGGATGAAGAATCAATGAATGAATATTTACATTAACCACACTGACCCCTGGGCGCTCAAAGCTGACCACTGTTCACTTTGGTGATGGGTTAAATACAGAGGTCACGTTTCTTTGTGCGCAGAGTTGTGGATCACAATGTCACAATGACAAGACGTTTGCTTTCCTTCCTTCCTTTCTTATAACTATTTTTTTTTTTTTTACTTTTTACCAGGTTTCCAGCCCTTTAGGTGTCAGCAAATATCATGTCAGTTTGTCTTATATCAGCTATTCTAAGCTATGAGTTCATGACACGCGTATTATACCTAATAATAGTTGGTGTTTTCATCTCCTTGACACTTAAAACAGCACTTGTCACTGTAAAAGGAACCAAAGTTTTAAATATATATATTTTTTAACACCTCTCCTAACCTTTCAGATTCAAATTCCACCACTGCTCCGGGGCTCTGTTTTTTTTTCTGGATATATTTCCATTCATTTATAGAATTGAGAGGGTCTTTTTTCCTCTTTCTTCTTGGGTTCACTCTAACTGGAGAATTCTGAGGAATTCTCGAACACAGCTGGTGTTGAAAGTGTTAGTTGAAGGTGTGTCATGCATCATCCTCACTACATAGTGTATTGTTCTCACCAGGTGCTAGTGCAGTTAAACATGTAGAAATAATGTCTTCATATAATAATTTCACCCTCTAAAAAATTAAGAAGTTTTTTTTTTTTCAAAATGTTCTATTATGATTACATGCAAAATAAAAAACTAAGAATTCTTGAAAAAAAATGAATGGGAGCTTTTTGTCAAAACTATTTTTTTTAGAATTTCAACATATTTACATTTTTTAGAAAATATTTTTATTTTTAATATGTATGTCTCATAATATCTAATAATATAAATCTGAAAATGTAATAATTCAATATGATTAGTAATATTTGATATTAATTAATTATCTAATAATTTATCTATATTTAGTATTTTCTCTAAAAATCTGGTATTATACACATTATATAAAATTATTAAGGGATTTTATCAAAAAAAAAAAAAAAAGTCCTCAAATTATATTGTTTTGTTTTTCAAAACATTTTTATACAATTGCAATATTTTACTCATGAATCACAGGGAACAGGAACCAAACCCCGTGAATAAGGCTGGGCAGTATGACCAAAAATTAGTTTTTTTTTCAACATTATATCCACATCACAGTATTGGTGTTAAATCTGTTTCTAATAACGTAGAAAATAATTACAGCAGTAAATTGTCTTAGAATGACCAGACTAGCATTAACCACGGTCATGTTTTGTTGCATGGAACTCAAATGTTACCTGCAGACAATTGTATTAAAGGAAGCAGGTCTAAGTTTCATGCATTCTTTATATGTCATAGCGTGTTTGTTCCGAAGGTGAATCTCATTGCGTGTTATTTCTCCTGCTGCTGCAACTTTGTCCTGACAATATTTGCAGAATATGGTTATTTGATGTTACCACTGGAAAATAGTCCCACTCTCAAACCATGTCCCGACACTCTGCATACCCCATGTTTTTACGCAGACCAGTATAACAGTATATGAAAATTGTCTGCGTACGTCCTCTTGGCAACAAATAAATCAATAAATATAGAGGCACAAAACACAACGTGTCTGTGTAGGTTCTCGATGATACAGGTAATTAAATCCAAAAATAATTACTCCGAGGACAACTGGACACTGGCTAGAGAAGAGAAAAATGGAGATTGTTCATCAATGGCCTATGCGCCAAAGGGGAGCAAAGGGCTTAAGGAAAGAAGACAAGAGGACATAGTAGATTTCTTGATCTCATCTGAGAGCAATAGGATTTGGAAATGATCTAATTTGATCTTCCCAAGTCAGACACCTGGCATCTCTTTGTGGATGTTAGTTTATCAAATGTCTGGGCTCAGGCTTTGACAGAAGTGAAGAAGCTTCTTGGTGAAATGTCTTTAAGAAAACTATTATGTCCAGTTCCCCTTGAAGTAACTCATTTTTGAACACAGAACAACACAGAGTGACCAGTGTGGACTATTCATAGAGTGGAGTCAAGTAATATGACCAGTAGATCAAGAACATCATCAAAAAAAAGAAACTTTTCCATTTTTACTTCAAGTACTCACTTTGATTCCAAATGGAAACCGTTCCTAACCCTGTTCCTTTTCCACTAAGCCGGTTTTTAAAAGATAAAATGCCAAAGTGACAGTGCATTAGCGCAGCTCTTCAGCAGAAATTGAATGTTAAAATGTGAATTGAATTACCAAAGAAGCATAGATTTACAAGGAACACAGTTCTCTCTAATTAGTGACCAACACTAGTTTTTCTCATGAAGAAAATAAAACAGGACAGAAAAAAAAAAGTAAACTCGGAATTAAAGCAGCGATAAGGCCATAGGTGCATGTTATGGCTAATTGCAGCCCTTGTTAACACTTAAAGCCGCAGCATTTGCAGAACTGATCCAACACGGCTCTGGTAAGCAGCACAGACAAGTGGCTAATTAGTGTCTGTGATACAGAGCTAAGGGTCTTGTTGCGATCAGGTGCAGGTTTGTGTGTGTGTGTGTGTGTGTGTCTGTGTGTGGGCTCGTCCGCTGAGGTCTAAGGAGCTTTGGGGATCTTTTTTATTTATGTAACTAAAGCAGTTAGCCAGCACTGGCCCTAAAAGCAATGATAATTTACCCCTAATGACAGTTACTATAAGCGTCATGTCAGTTTGATCTGTCAGTGTCAACCATGGTTAGAAACCCACAGGGCAAAACAAACAAAAACGAAGGGAAAATTGGTTAATTCTCATTAACAACACAGATTATGAGTTATCTTTGTCAAAACGTCCTCTGGGCTGAGGATTATGGAATCATTTTTTATGTTATTTCAATCATTGGATCTCAGAGTGATGTAGCACAGCTGCCTACACTACGCTGGCCCTGAGGTGTAAAGCATGTTTACAAAAATGAGAACACTTTTACAAAGCGGGAGGACATTTTACATATTGAAAAATCTTTTTTACAAACCTTGCAATAAAAGATGTTTGTGGAAACAAGTTTACAAGACCAGAAACAAATTTACAAGACTGGAAACAACCTAACATTTTAGAAAACTATTTTTTTTCCAATTTTTAAAAAAATTGTTTTCAATTTTTTTTCATTATTTTTTTTATTTACAAGGCTGGAAGCAAATTTACATTTAAAAAAAACTTTTTACAAAACCTGAAAAAAATTACATTTGTGAAAACAAACAAGGTACAAAAATTGTAAATTTGTCCCTCAGTCAAATTTACAATTGACGAAAAACTTTTACAAACGGCCAAAACAAAATTACAAGTAATTGTTTCAACCGGAAAAGGTAACGTCCTAAGTAACTTCCTCAACCAGAAAAGAACCAACCAACCAAGATGGACAGCAATCAAGCGCTGTTTTAAGCATTTTGTGGAAAAAAAGTATGAGCCGACTAACCGTAAAAGTGTTGTATTTGTGTAGTCGGTTTTGGGGACGGTTTTGGGGACATATCATCAGCCAAACAAAGTAAGTGTAGCATAACTGTATATGAATTTAATAAGGGTTTTCAGAATTTGTAAATTTGTTTTCACCAATGTAATTTAGTTCCAGAGTTTGTAAAATTGCTTTTAAAAATGTAAAAATTGTCTCCAGGTTTGTAAAAGTGTTTTGCACCACAGGGCCACCGTACTACACCTGTTGTAACTGCTTTGTTCCCAGGTGAATTAAATGTATTTTTATGTATGTTTTCACGATCACATCCTTTTGCTAAAGATGGGCTTTGAAATACCCTTTATCAGCCCAAGATGATGCTAAAGATCCATAAAGCTGGATTTAGTGTTGAAACCCGCAAAGAATAAACAATGTATCAATCCTTTTCCCCCTTGGTGAACAGACAAATGCATTACTATGGGCGACACGGGGCTTCCTTTCATATGGAACGATTTCACTGAGCCACGGCCGCACTTTAATAATGAGTGAAAACATTATCAAAGATAAGTATTCATGCAGAAATGCTACATTAAGAGGCAGAAGCAGCGGTGGGCAACCTTTCATTTTTACATCAACGACAAACAGAATTTACCAAAGTGAGTGTTTATGATAATTCAGGTGAGGTGGCAGGCGTTCTTCTGGTGAAAATGCAAATTAATAAAGATGGGCTGGTAATGGAGCCATTCTTCTTCTGTGGTCTGCTCTGCACAGGCAAACAAACACGTTACAGTGACTACAGTAACCCTGCCACCCCCCTCTACAGTCGTCAGTAAAATGCCAGCTCAGTTCCCTGGAGTGTCATGGTGATGTCGCTGTTTCTGTCACGCACACATATATATGTATGTATATATAGAAATGTATGCATATATGCATATATATATATATATGCATATATATATATATATATATATATAACACATCCATGTGTTTTCGTGTGGGTCGCAGCGCCGCTCCCTGCAGGCAGTCGTGCATACGCCTGTCTATTTTTGGGGACTTGTTTTTTGCACCTTTGGCATCACGAGGTGCCGCAGATGTGAAGGTGTGTCACCGCGACGACACGGGGATGAGAGGGAACAAGTCACTGAGGGGAGCGGTAAGGAGTTGAACAGCAGGGAGACGCAGAGGACACAGAGGAGGACATGACTTTGACTGTAGTAGCTGTCAATGTGATTATCTATGAACTCAGCATAAGGTCAAAGAAAAAAAGAAACTGTCTAAAAAAAATAAAATAAAAAAAACAAGCATGATGGTTACTAAGGAGAGTTGGACAGATATTGTGTGGGAAGGCAGAGAAAAAGCCAGGCTACTTGGCATTATCATTTATGCTAAAAAATCAAATCACAATAGTCAGATATTCTCCAAGTGCTGGTCACTGCTGGTTATTTCTCTTTCCTGTCTCATTTTTGTCTTGGATTAAAAAAAGAACATGCCAAATTACCCAAACCTGAGGTGCGACAGAGACGTCCGTGCTGCCATAATGACCGCAGAATAAAGAGCTCCAAAAGTACTTCAGAGTACTTCCCAGGAGGCTCTTCACATTCTGAGCACATTACCGATCAATTTGATGATGACAAACAAAAGGAAAATGTCACGGCATAAAACGTCTGAATCGGCTCAGAGCGTTTCGACTGGATCATTTACAATGACACAAAGTACAAAAAACATGTTCCATTCAGCCCAGTGTGAAGCCTCCTCCGGTCGGGCTCAGCTCCCTTCTCCACAGAGTTTGATTCAAAACTCGAAACTTAACTTTTCTTTAAGATGAATTAGTAACTACTTAGTTTTTCCGAATTCTAGATTTTCGGGAATATAAGTCGCACCAGCCCAAGGATGAAACCATGCAGTTTACAGGAGTAACCGACACAGGTACTGTTTTTTTTTTTCAGCTGTCAGTGCATTTTATTTTGTAATATACAATTTGCACCTGAGCATAAGTCGCAAACCAAAGGATGGAAAAAGTTGACTTATCTGAAAATAGGGTAATCACTCATAGTTTTTAATGTGTAAATAACACTTTTGCAGAACAAGTGTGGTCATGATTTCGTTTTTCTTTTCTTTTTTTCTATCCTGAATAATTTAAAATGTTCATATAAAGAAAATTGTGTATTATTAATATATACATATATATGGTATTGAGTTGGTATTGGTACCTGCTGATCTTCTTTTAAGAGTTCCTGTATGTTATGTATCTGTTGTTGATGGTGAATGGGCCGATGCCTAGACTATGATGAACCGGACTAGGACGACCAGGACTAGGACGCTCAGGATCAAAACCTGGAAGAACTTCAACTGTGTTGTACTTTTGTACTTGTTTTGTTTTATTGTATTTTTATACTCTGGTAACATCCATTGCACTGTCTGTCCATCCAGGGCAAACTAAGGCCCGGGGGCCAGATAATGCCCGTTGAGCTTTTTAATATGGCCCACCATCCTTGCCTATATTAAATTATTTATTCATTTTATCTTGATGAAACTGTCTTTTCATGCAATAATGTGTTTCCCCAGTAGCTGACGTCATAAAAGGTTTTAAAAATGTAAGATTTTTGGTCTTATACATGACTTTTACATGCCATTTATCTTAGTTCGGACTTACACTCCATACATGTCCAATTTTAGGACCAATTGTGGCCTACCAGTCAAAAAGTTTGACCATGCCTGACATAGACCCCCCCCACATCCTATGTGACAAATCTGATTTGTAAATGTGGGCTACATAAATACAATTCGATCGAGTGACACATAATTTCAAAGCAAATGACAAGATTTCTCATGAAAAAAATAAAAAATAAAAAATACTGGATTGAAAAAAATTACTGTACATCTGTCAAGAAGCTTATATAGGGTATGGTAAATAAGGTCAGTATAAATGCTGTGAAGATACTGAAAGGTTGTGAACGACTGAATGGACCAGTACAGAAAAAGAAAATGGAGAACCAGGAAATATTTCAGCAAATGCTATCCAGGAAAAGGTTCTTTCTTTGTGTTACAAAAGCTTTCAACATCACAACATTCTACTCCAGTTCACACAAATGGAGAAATCAAGCTGATTTCTGACAGCATGGAACACCTGTAGGGATTTCTGCAGATCCTTAGATGTTGTTGTATTTGCCATAATTTATAGCTTCTCTGTTTTGAACCGCATCTTGTAAACCTCACAATAAAAAAAAAAAAAAAACCTTTGCCCTCATTACCTGATGTTCTAATGCCACTGAAAGTCTTTTTAAACTTCCTACTGTCTTCACGATATTCGATAATTAAATCCTCGGGGACATCATCTAAGGACTGTAGCTGCTGTTCCTGAGATTAGAACGAGCTTGTTCTAGTTACAGCGTGACACAACAATAGCTGAACTTTCAAGAAAGTTGTTAGGTGATGGCAGGGGAGTCACTACAGTCGAGCATCGTTGTTTTTTATATAACAAACCATTACAGGCGCAGACCTGTTATGAGGAGCGACGGCTCCATCTGACCTTCAGGATTGATATCGATCTGAAATTTAAGATCAATAAATCAGAAATGGGAAAGACCAAAATCCAATCAGATCGCTAGGCCTGAATGCACGTCCCAACTTACCACATTATCAGGAAGTAAGTTCTAAATCTACCACGGCAACATATTCCGATCATCTCCGGTCCAAGTGTACCGTCATTTTGCTCTTATCTTTCAACAATATCTGACTTGCAGGTGTATTTGCATATAAATAAGTTGAAAATAGTACAGATTTGGTTTTTTTTTTGTCAACCCAGATTTTTTTTTCATTAATCCTGGCTGAAAAACACAGGACGATGAGCTGTTTAAGACTCGCTCGCGGCCACGGTGCGAGGTATAAAAGATTACACAAATCAGTAGTGTCCTTGCCAATTAAAGCAAAGAAGAGCAGAATAAATTCAATCTTTGAATGGACTTCACAATGCAGACATGTTAAAATCAGACCTTGTGGACAAGGGCTTTAAAAAATCCAGGCAACAATATCCTTAGCTGGAATGTCTCAGTAATGTCTTTCCTTTCAAGGGATATAAAAAGCTCCAGAGACCTCAGGCTCGCGCTGAGGATAGAACAAAACCAAACCATGTTGGTGACAAGCGTAATGCTTTTAAAATGCCTGGTACCTTCCCTGACAATGTAAACGCAGTGCAATGCTTCCAGTACAATATATTTGCCAGATGGCTCCACTGACGGTACGTCTCAGACAGTCCAAGTCTACAATAAGTGGGATTTCCCACATTTCAAATTATGTCCACATTAAATCGACGCCAAAACCTGGTGGTTTGAAACTGCAGGGACCAAAATGTTGAAACTTAGATCCAGCCAATACTCAGACTGGCGGTTCAGTCGGTATAACAACCAGAAACTATCCAAGTGGCAGCATATTTCTTGGCTGCACAAGAAAATCAACTCTCATTTGTAAAATTACTAATATTAATAAACAAAATTTGATTTTGTTTTTCTTCTTAAAAGAGAACAGCAACGCCCAAGGCTTTTGGAGTATATTTACTGCTCACTACGGCCAAAGACGAAGAAATTGTTTTTCCTCAGTGAGTGTAAAATCACACACCTGTTGCTCGACTCACAAACACTTTTTATGAAAAGGCTCAAAACGAGAACAAGGAATAAAAAAAATCTACACTTGCAGCACGAGAGTGTCCAGGGGGACACCATAGGAGAGTTCCATGCATAGCAGCAAAGAATTTGTTGTGAGGCCCAGGAAATGCAACCTGAAAACCTCACACTGCATGACGACAGATAAAACATCCCAGAACATCTCCGGCGTGCAGGGGATAAGGAGGAAAAAAAAAAAATGCGAGTACTCACGGTTTTGAAGTCTGCGTGGCTGCACTCCTGGCCTTGATAGCGACAGTACAGCATCATCTCCTTCAGGTCATGGCCGACCCTCTCCATGAACTCCCTCATGCTGAACGGCGTGGGTTTGTATTTGGTGAAGTTGGCTTTTTCCAGCAGGGTGGCCAGCACTTCTGTCTCAGCCAGGTGTGGCTGGGGAATGTTGAGGTGCACATCCAGAAGGGCCATTAATTCTCCAGCATGATATAGATCATTGCGCGTGAGCGGACTGAAGCGGTAGGTGTTAAGGTTACAAATAGTCACGGCGGGGAACACCAGGCTGCCGGACACCACGGCGTCCACGCTGGTCACGTGGGGGTAGGAGAGGAAATAGGCCAGACGTTCAGCACTTTCCAGAGCTAACAGTCCCAGGCAGGCCAACAGGGCTGCGGCCCACAGGAGGCGCCGCACGCTGGGCTGACCGTAAGGAAAAATGAAGCGCAGGCCGTGCAAGGTGCTGGCGTGGGCGAAGGCCTGCCAGGAGGTGGGACGTAAGTTGGAGCTCTCCTGACTCCCCTGACTTCCACAGTGCTCCTTCAGATCCATCGTCAGCCCTCCAGCTCCTCAGCCAGGGAGCCCCTGGTGAACTCACACCTGCGCAGATGGAGAGGAGACATCAATTTAAGACAGCTGTCTCTGACAAATCATACGCAGCACAGCAGCGAACCCCAACATTGTCTGCGCCCTGAAACAGTTACAGTTTGTTTTTTTTTTTTACACAGACCAGTCTAATTAAAAATAACTCTTTAAAATTATAAAATTATATTCATTAGAATAGTCTTTGCAACGCTGCATTTCTTCAAGCACAGAACATTTTGGTCTCCTAAGGGAGAAGAATTTTTTTTTTTTTTTTTTTTTTTTTTT
>JAFBJS010003114.1:37725-50112 GCA_016785265.1 Paraplagusia blochii
AGGAATGAGGTGATTAGAGGGACAACACAGACAGGAAGGTTTGGAGAAAAAGCTAGAGAAGACAGATTGAGATGGTTTGGACATGTTCAGAGGAGGGACAGTGGAAATATGATCCTAGAGATGGAGCTACCAGGTAGGAGACAAAGATGAGATTGATGGATGCACTGAGGGAGGACATGGAGGTAGTTGGAGTCAGAGTAGAAGATAGATAGGACAGATGGAAGACATTGAGTCACTGTGGCAACCCCTGAAAAAGGGACAAGGCGAAAACAGATTATTTCTCTACGGCCAAAACCCAAATCAAACCCAGAACTCCTGCAGGCCCGCATCCCAGAGGTTGGGGACCACTGATATGCAGCACATATCCTGGGCTGCAGGCGGTAACGGAATTCCTTAGCAATTCATGGAACAAGAAACGAGAAGCCAAACATCTGACCACTACTCCACCAACACGGACAACAAAGACAAAGTTAGAGCCGAGGGAGAAAGAGTGTCTCCTCTGTCCACCTCCCTCACTCACTCAGTCAGTCAGTCAAAGTACCAGCAGCCTGTCCAACACCCACCTCTAGGTCCCTCACACATATTCAACTCAATGTACACTTAACCCGGCTCCCCCTTCTCCATCTCTCTGGGCCTCAGAGCTTGATTTCATTGACAAGAATCCCAGAGACAAGTCCTCTGAGACAGCAGGAGTGGGAGGTGAGTGGTCACCCAATCAGAGCCGGTGTTTGTTTCTTTTTTTTTTTTCTTATACATTCAACAAAACAACACAGTCACAGCAATTATCACACGGACGAAGGTGCTCGTTAATCCATGCACGCGCACGTCACTCTGGATCTCCCCATGCCGTCCAACTAAAAATAAGCCATAGCACCTCTTGCGTTCAGCCTAGTGAGGAGCCATCCAGCCGGCGTGAGTATGGGAGTCTGAGAGTGGGATTGTGCGTGTGTGGAGGAGAGAGAGAAGAGAGAGAGACACCACACAGAGAGAGTGCGTGCGTGCGTGCGTGCATGAGAGAGAGAGAGAGAGCCTTGTTGATGTTCAGAGCTGCTGGTTAGTCTTGCAAGCAGATCCAAACTCCTCCTGATTCCCTCTTCCTCTTCCCAGAAACACCTGCTTCTCCTCCTCTTCCCAGCTCCTCTATGGCAGCAGCGAACAGCAGCGGAGTCAGCACGGACCGGAGTCGCACACACACCAGCACATGCTCTCGCAGAAGTGAGAGCGGGAGAGAGACAGGGAGAGGGAGAGAGAGGAGAGAGGAGAGAGGGGGGGGAGATGGGAGGAGGAGTGAGAAAGAAGAAGAGGGTCGGCGACACTCTCTCCGCTTGTTCTCTCCCTTCAGCCAAGTCTGGTGTTGAATTGGTTTCTTCCTCCGTTCATCTCTCCCCTGAGGACTGTGGTGACTGCACATCTTTTCACCGCACTAACGGAATGATGGATGGATGGATGGATGGATGGGGCGTTAGTCATGGGAGGTGGGGTAGACTTGAAGACTGAAGAGGACACAGTGATGATGGGGGAAATCCTAAAGACTAAATAAAGATTTAAAATAAGTCTGATGGAGACATTGGGACTAAAATATAATCAAAAGAGTGTGTGATTAATTAAAGAAAGCAAACATAATAAATAAAAATGAACTTAAATTTACAAATGTCCATTTTGTGACTTTTTACTACAATCACCAGTCAGGTAAACTTTTTGCTTCAATATTTTTTCTTAAACTAGATTTTTATTCCACTGCAAGGTCTCTTTGTTTTGTTTTAATCTTTCTCTCTATATATATTAAAATATATAATTATTATCTTTATCTTACAACTTCTACATTTCATGCTATTTTGCAGACCAACTTCTAAAATGCCCAAAATATCCTTACACGTGTCATGCAACATGATATAACTCACAGATTAGCCACAGACTTGAAGTAAAGTCTGGCGCCATCTACAGTCATACCCACAGCAAAGAAAGTTGAGAATTACCTATAGAAAAGGGGTTAGGTCACGCTAACTTGGCATGATAAGTTTACGGAATTTTTTTCCCTCTGGGAAACAAAGTCTGGAACCAGAATAAAACAACAACGATGAATGACAAGGGAAAAAAAATATGTATCTTAATTTTAACAACAAAGATGGCAAAAGCAAAAACATCTCCTTCATGGAGCGTTATTGGAAGGAAGCCCACAATCTTCAGACGACATTAAAAATTCAGGATGGCATTGTGGAACTCCAACCCACCTGCAGTGAGCCTTATTTCTGGCTAAGTTATAGGGCAATTACTGTAAAGTTCTAATTAAGTGATTAAAAAGTAATGAGCAGCCAAAGTGGCAGACTTACAAATAAATATTAAGACCCCTAGGGTTAAAACCTTGGAAAAGAGTCGTAGGTTTATTAAATCTCCTCTAACCTTGGACTCTAACAGGGAAAAACTATCGACAGAGCAAAGCAAATTAGCTAAAGCTAATTAGTCCCAACAATTATAGTACGCCAACAGCTCGGACTAAGTAACTATCACATTACCCTGCCGACATATAATGGCAATATAAATCAATTATCTTGTGGAGATGTTTGGCCGTTTCAGCTACAAAGCTGAACAAGCCGCATCTGGACCCTGAGCCTTAGATTGCCAACGCCAGATCTAGATGGAAATGTCAAAGGTGTATTGTAATTGAAATAAACCTGCATTTCTAGTTGTTTACTTATTACATACAAACAACCCATTAACTCAGCCACTGGGGGGCTCATTCATCTTAGTGAAGGAAGGTAGACCATCCGATGCCAAAACTATCTTGTGGATAAAAAATTGACTGACATAACTGGATCAGGTGGTCTAAGTTATGTCAGGGGGTTGAGAAAAAAAGAATATGGAAATAACAAAACCATCAAAAATTCTGAAACTATCAAAGGTTACAAAGGGAAGTAAGCTAATGTGTTTGGAGGCTAAGAGAAAAGGACGTAGAAAAGGTAAAAACCAAACAGGCAGGGCATTTTACCATTCCTTTTTACTTACATTTCTAAATGTATATTTAATAACTCTAGTCAGAAAGAAAACTATTTATCCAACCACTATGGGGTGCTCATTCATCTTAGCGGATATAGAAAGACCATCTGATTGCCAAATCTATCATCTGGCTCAAAAAACTGACTGACACAACAGGAAGGGCAATATAAATTTAGATTAGACATTAAATTTTCTCAAACAAAACTATTGCTCCAGCCACTGGGGGCACTCATTCCTCACAGTGAAGAATGGAAGAACATCAAGAGTAAAGCATCCTCAAGCTATCACAAAAATGACTTAGATTACGGGTTCAGTCGTGGTTGAAGTTAGTTTGAGCGAACATAGTTATGAAGGAAATAGACTAGTGTCGGTCGAAGACCATTGAGGAAGAATATGACATGCTAGGTGGCCGAAGAAAGAGAGAAAAGAACGGAGAAATGGTAAAAAAAAAAAAAAAAAAGAACAAACAGGGAGGCGTTTTACAATTCCTTCTTGCTTACATTTCGCAATGTATATTTAATAACTCTAGTCAAACAGAAACCTATTCATCCAGCCACTAGGGGGCGCTCATTCATCTTAGTGGAGGAAGAAAGACCATCCGATGCCAAAACTATCTTGTGGATAAAAAAGAACATGGTCATGAAGAGGGTGACATGTTAGGAGGTTGAGAAAAAAAGAATATGGAGATAACAGAACCATCGCTGCAGCCACTGGGGGCGCTAATTTCTCATAGTGGCGAAAGGAAGACGTCCAAAGTAAACATGTCCCTAAGTGATTACAAAAATTACTTCCATAACTGGATCATTCGTGGTCCAAGTTACTGTGAGCGAACATTGTTACGAAGGGAAAAGGCTAGTGTTGGTTGAAGACCATCGAGAAAGAGGATGACGGGACGTGGAGTGTAAAAACAGAAGAGGCAGGGGACAGACCGAGATGGAGTCAGATGATCTGTGGCAATAAAAGTTCTATCGAATGAGGGACGGTGAAGAAAAAGGTTAAGCCAGAGGTTCAACTCAACTAGGAGTCTAATAATCCACAGCAGGGAAGAAGCTGTAATGAATAAAACATATGACAGTACAGCCACGGCTTTTTATTGTTGCGTTAGGCCCACACTCATTTACGCCAACAAGCTCCACCGGTCCATCAGATTTGTTCTCCCAAATGAAATTCTCCTCTCAGACAACTGCAGGCTTTGCTGGTTTCTTAACAACTTAATTAAGCAAATCTCCCCTTTTCACACCGAGGTAATGAGCATAGTTTTACAGGGATTAAAAAGTCTCCGGAGTTGAGAACAGGGCTCTATGCTTTAGTAATCTTATCTGCATTTATCCATCAGGCCAACTTTGGCTCTGGAAGACAAATGGGACCATTAGCGGCCCCAGCCTTAGATTCAAATCTGTTTAATTTGCAACTTGTTGATACTCAACAAGCTTTCAACAAAATTTGAGAAATAGAAGTTCAATATTTGTCTTTGAATGGCGCCGTAAATCTTAACAGCTGATATGCAGCAGGTGGAGGTTTGGATCCAGCTGCATGTTCATGCGTCTTTAGAGACACGACAATAAACTTCATTATCTGACATCTGGAGCTGGTCTCTAACCCTGAGCAAAAGGTGAAGATACTGCGTGTGGATTATGAGAACATTAAAGATGCTGAAAAACTGGATGAGAAAATGACAAAAAAATAAAAATATAAATAAATTAACTAAGATATCTAGTAAGGAACCCTGAAAGAAAAGCAGAAATTGCTCCAAAGCTTGGAATTCTGTAAACAACTCTGAGGAAGACAACTTAAAGAAGTTATATATTGTCTATAAATTGCAAAAATAATCTACCAGCTACGGAAATAAAGTTCACAGTCGTTTGAAAACAATATAATTAGATTTTTGGGTAAATAATTCAACCACTGCCTTTGTATAATCATTTCTTGTTCAACAAAACTGTCCTCAGGCGAATGTGTGTAAATAATAGTAGAAAAATAAAGCAGAAAATGTAAATTATTATTGATAGGGGTGAAATGAAAAAGTGCAAACTTAAATCAACTCTCTAAATAAGCACTACGGTCGAACTTGACTCAGTCTCTGTCAGGGTTATTTTGAATGCTTCCCCCTAGTGGAACTTTAGCGTACTACCACTGTTTTTGAGAACATTTTCATTTTTGTGAGCCTTCTGCAACGCTGCAGAATATAGAGTTTTGTCATTCTGAGCAGAACTGGAGCACACCAATGTGATACTAATATAACACAGAAACAGTACTGTCACAATGTCAGCCTTTTCGGGGCACTACATGGAAAACACTTAATTTTGTTTTCCGCTGTAGTGGCTGAAAAAGATCCCACTTTCCAGAGGTAAACTGTTAAAAAGTGTTTCTATACTTTTGTAGTGACTGGTGTGTCTGAATTCAGATGCTTGTCAGTTGGGTCTATTTTTACCCATGTCTCCCAGTAACATCCAGAACAAGGGAATTATATTTGCAGCAAATTGGGAAAAATATAATTTTAGGGACAAAATGACGCTTAACATTTTTCTTAGCATCGTTAAACCGGACAAGAGCGCACAACTTGATCCACGACTGGTGGATCAGTGTAATTCAAATCCATACGCAAAGGTACTGTGCAGTAACCAGACATCCGAGGCAGCAGGATTTTGCCACATTGTCACACCGCTCATGCCAAATGAATGCAAATGCCCTTAATTTAAGCCAAGAGTCAGCACTCTACCCTCGCAGCAGCTCCCCATGGAACTCAAAATCCATGGTTCGATTTGATTCGGAACCAAAACAGCCAAAGCTTGGTCACAGAATGCAGCAAACGTGTTAGTCACGCGCCATAAAGTATAAGGGAAATTGTAATTACAGCATTACAGCCAATATACCTTATTTCGTTCATCTTTCCAGCCAAAACCAGGAAATTTCTGCAGTGGCAGCAGCAGCAGCGGCAGCATATCACAGACAAGACAACAAAGAGGCAGAGGATTACTGTAACCTGAATCAGTGATCATGAGGCACGGTTCAAGTAGGAACCCCAGGATCTAAAGCTCAGGTCCCACTGAGAGGAGCTTCAAAAGACCCGAGTTGATCCGACCAGAATCAGGCCCAGCCGCAATCTTTTTCACTCGCACACTTCTCGTGAGACTCAGGCTGACCTTTCCTGTTGTCTCAACAACATAACCTCTGTCACGCCAGGTGAAAAGTTGGGTCACATTTGATCCACTTCAATATCAGAGCCAGAGGAACAGTCAGCCAAAATAAAAATAAAATATAAAAACAGCAGAGCAACTGCACACAGGAACAATTTTGAGGGTTTTTTTTTGCATAATTTGCAAAACAGTTTTGCCCGTACGTTTGTCTTTAAATTTGTGATCAAGTAACTGCAATAATGACAAGACAAAATAAAATATAAATATAAAAAAAAACACAATGTCTCTCTGATTATATGTATATATATTTTTAATAATAAGACAAGTGGAGCTGAAATCAAATAGAGCACGCTGCTGGAGCATTGGATTTGACGAGTTGGTTTTGGAACGTTGTCCTCACACTGAAGGGATCGGAAGACAAAAATACATCCAAAAGAAAGTGTCCCCATCTTGTGTTTTCCAGTGCTTTGAGAATGGGAATGACCGGCTTGTTATGAGTCATTAGAGAGTTCAGTCATGAACAGAGAGTCTTTGTTACTGATTCACAACAGACGCCATCAGTAGGGGTCTTCTGGTAACTCTCCCAGCAGCTCGTCCAGGTCGTCATCTGCACAACGCAACATAGAGACATTTAAGATGGTCACACTTCGCCTTCATTTCCACATCAGTTGCTGCTGCTCCTTCACATCCAGAGGAGTGAGTTGAGGTGACTTGGGAATTCACATCAAATGCCCCCCAAACACCTCCATTGGGAGGTCTTGGTGTCCTGTCCCACTGAAAGGGAGACCCAGAGAGAGACCCAGGACAAGCTGGGGCGACTATGATGCCCAGCTGGCCTGGGAACGCCTCGGGATCCTCCAAGATGAGTTGGAAGACGTGCCTAGGGAGAGGGAAGTCTGCGTATCCCTCCTCTGAATGCTCCCCCCACAACTCGGCTCCGGATAAGTGGACAGGATGGAAGGATGGACATTTAAGTCAATGCACTACAGGCAGCAGTAGTTTTTTTTTCGTAAAAGTACAAAGCCTACTTGATTTTTTTTCCCCTCTCTTTAATTGTCTCCAAGGTAACCTCATGATGATATTTTCTGCGTTGCAAGTTAATAAGAAAGTCAAGCCCTGTCCTTCAGTCCTCCAACACTGAAGGTCTGCTGGTTCACTCAAAATCATTTATTATGTGCTGATGAGAACTTTACTAGTTTGAGTAGCCACACAACCCTGGTCTTCTTTGTTGAAGCCCTAGTTTAAAACATTTTCTGTTTTTCTAAGCATATGGAGTCATTCTAGTCATGAACACTTGTCTCTGTGTCCCCAGTTTTATTAGACTTTAAGACCTTCACCTGCATCCCAGTCTGGGTCCCGTACCACCGCGCTGCCGACAGGTTCTGCAGGGCCACAGCCAGAGGTCAACCCGACAGCCGAGGCGGTTTGATCGCCCCCTCCTTCGGAACATCTTTCACCTTGACGTCCCTCGTCGTCCTCGTCATCGAACACCAGCTGCATCCGAGATACCGGCTCCCGGCAGATGTTGCGAGACGGAGCGGGCGACTGCACCGCTGGCTCCTTGACAAAGAGGAGGGGAGGGAAAAAAATAAAATAGAAATTGTGAGAGCCGAGCCGACAGGCTGACGGAGTAATTGTGCATGACTGATTTAATATTTGTTCGAGTGCCTCTTTTTAGCACTATCACTCACCAGAACCAGTGGGGGCAGGTGGGTGGAGGACACACTGACTCCATCGGGGGTGTAGATTCTTAGGAGGTTGTTGGGTGTCACATTCAGGTAATGGTTGCGATGCGAGGGGGAGAACACACCCACCTGAAGCCAAGAACAAACGACTGTAACATAATCAGCACATGACAGCTGCAAATACAATTAATTCAGAAAACAACAAAAAACTCTGACAGAAACGGTAGCAGTGAGTTTTACTTGTTTGAGCAGAAGTACTACTCCAGCCTTGAGTTCGTCCCTTCTGTCCTCTAGGAGACGCCGGTGGACCGTTCCCTGAATCTCCCCTTTGTTAAAAACACAATGATAATATTCAAGCAATGGTAATTATTCATTCACTTGTGTTGTACAACTTTGTCCATACATATGACAGCAGAACAATTTATTTTTTTTCCAATAGGTGGCAGCGGACTGAAATACAAACATAAATATTCCCAAAGATCTTTCTTTCTTTAACTCCTGTGACTATATCGATGTTCTGTTCAACTAAAGGAGCATGTGTTTCACTCTTTGCATGTTTTAATTTATTTTATGATGTAGAATTTTTGTGAAGTATGGTTTCAGAGACACTAGGAATAGGTAGAAAACGAGAGAGCTGGAGGTGGAGGAGTTAAAGATGCTGAGATTCTCTTTAGGAGAGACAAGAATGGACAGGATCAGGAACGAGGTGATTAGAGGGACAACACAGACAGGAAGGTTTGGAGAAAAAGCCACAGAAGCTAGATTGAGATGGTTTGGACATGTTCAGAGGAGGGACAGTAGTAGAAGAATGATCCTAGAGATGGAGCTACCAGGTAGGAGACAAAAAGGAGATTGATGGATGCAGTGAGGGAGGACATGGAGGTAGTTGGAGTCACAGTTGAGGATACAGAGGACAGGAGGAGATGGGAAATGTTGTTGCGACCCCTGGAAAAGTCTAACTTTTGCGACATTTGTTTGGTTCTGCCCTGAGGGACTTAGATGTAAGATGTGCATCGAGTCTAAATGTAATTATAAACCCCGCTGCTCCATACTCTCACAGTCGTCACATGTCCTCATCAGCTCCAGAGACAAATTAGTGGTGAAGAGGACGACGTTGGAGGTAAAGTACATAACTGACACATGGACCTCAACGGGCGTCAGAAACATTAAAAACGAGCCCCCGGGCTGACGCCAATCTACTGCAATAGAATGACTAATAAGCACTTTGGTCTGACGTGGAGAATAACATCCACTTCAGAACCTTGATAAAGTGAACGTCTCATGAGGCTGTTCTCCCGGGGCCATGGCAACAGGCAGAGTGTGAATCTGACAAAAAGAGGGTAAAAAAAAAAAAACACGCAGAGCAGGAGAATGTGAGACTAAACACATGAAAGTAGTTGATGATGATGAAGATGAGTACTCAGTGATCAAGCAATGTGTCTAAACTGGATCAACCAAGAGTATATTTTGTTTGGTTGATTTGTTGAGGAAAAATGCATATGGAATTACAGCTCTGTGAATTATTTGATAGAAGTGGTCAAACATTAAACACAGAGGTGTCAAACTCAATTTCACAGCTGGCCAGAATTGTAAACTGGCATCAAGTCAAGGGCCAAACTCAATATATATTGAGAAATGATCTATAAATGTGCATGTTTTTGTGCATGTTAATAGAAAGAAAATCACACATCATTCGTATTTGTTTCTTTTTCTGTCTCTTTGTTGTCTTTTCCGATAATTTTCAATCTAAATCTTTCTTGACGGAACAAAATGTATGTGCTATAACAAAAAGCATGTATTATTAACATAACAAATTCAGAGAGTATGTAAGGTACACATACTGGTGGGGCCAACTATAGTACACATTTGATTTTAACTTGAGGGCCAAAAATAATTACACTGCGGGCCAGATTTGGTCCCCGTGCCAGAGTTTGACACGTGTGATTTAACACTTGATTGACTACACCGGAGAATGATGCAATGGGTTGAACGGCTGGATACCGTAAGCCAGAGAGACTGGATCAATTACATTATTCTTAGCTACATCCATCCATCTTTGACCGCTTCCTGTTTCCGAGGTTGCGGAACAGCATTATCCTAAACTCCAGTGACTCTCCCAATATTATTTGCGGTCAATTTAATGTCCCTATGTTTGTCTAAATGTATTTTCTTTATCTATTATAGCAAAATTACATCAACAATAACAATGACTGGTATTATGTCCTGAAGTTTTGCAGTGTCAGGTCAAAGATATGATCCAAAAAGTATACAACAAGTATTTAAAGTCTTGAAAGTAACCAGTGCTTGAAGCGATTATATTAATAATTTGGACTAAAAAAATATTCATACTGTGGCAGGTAAAGCTGCATGTCAATAACTCTTTTTGGCATCTTTTGCTTATATTTGATTTTAGCCGATATCGTCCAAACTTTTTTATAACTATTTTTCCATATATTTTGACCGATACCAATATACAACGTTGTTTGCCTCCAAAACTTGGGTTAAATGCCTCAGAACCCCAGGTCTGATTCCAGCAAATATGCAAAAATCACAGGCTTTTTGTTAACGGATAGTCATTATGGAAAACAGGTAAGGATCAAACCAATATCACATCATTATGCTCATGGTAAAAGAGTTCAGTTAGGCAACTGGACATTCAGTTTTTTGGAAAACGTTTCACCTCTCATCCAAGAGGCCTCTTCAGTTCAGTTATGCTCATATTAGGCAGGTAATATTCACCAACCAACATAGTCAGATATCCCTACCTAAAAGACAACTACACTCAACAATTTAGTGCAGACTCTACATAAACAAACATAAGAATTAATTTTTGTCTGTATGTGCAGCCGGCTCTGGCCTTGTGCTGGAGTCCCAAACTTGCAGCCCGTGGGCCATTTGCGGCCCGTGGAATGATATGTTGCGGCCCCCACCTTGATGTGAAAGTTTAATTTATAATAATATTTTATAGATTTGTTCTCCACATTTTTTTGGTAAATCCTATAGTTCTCAAAACCCTGATCCGCAGCCTCCTTCTGGTTCAGTGTTGTATTACACAGAATCGATGGGAAACTGATTTTTTTTTTTTTTCTTTTGTATTGAGCACTGAAAGCTGACGCGGCCCATCGGTGAAATAATAGTGTGGCTGGTGGCGCTCAGTTTATTTGAGTTTGAGACCCCTGATCTGGTGGTAAGAGTAACAGGAGAGTAACAATATCTCACTGTCCAGTGTGAATAACGCCCAGCATCGATTCTGCATTCTGCACCTTACCTGTCGGGTCTTTGAACACAGCCTTGGCATCAGTGTGTGTGTAATTGATCGTCTTCAAAAGCACCGCCATGTTCGGAACCTTGTTGTTCACCAGTTGTTTCAGTGCAGCCTGGGAAAAGAAAACACATTATGGTTGTTATCTTCCATTATGAAACCATGGAGACTTTGACTGATGGATAGAAACATCAAGACTGCAGTCATCGCCGTCAAGAGTCTGGGCCCAAGCTTCTCAACGATGACGCTCGAATGCGTGCTCTAGCTCTGATACGAACGGCATCAAGAGTCGGAGAGATTTTCTTCTTACTGCGCCGCATTAGACTCACTGCGTTACGGTTCAGTCACCAGTAACATGTACCGTTTCTATGTTAATGGGAAACAGGGGTTTTCGGAGCCTGATGTTCATGTAAGCAGCTTAACCTGAAGGGGGCTTAAACACAGATCTGCCATGTGTGCAAGAGACATCGGCGTGACATTAAGTCAACATGTGAAAATCTCTCCTTAGGACCGCCACTCAAAGACACAGATGCGCTGCTCAGCAAACGGCTAGGGCGAACAAAGGAACAGAAATACAGCAGAGTGTGTCTATTTAAATAATTGATGACCATCTTAGGGATTAAAATTACAGAACACCTCTACCGTGCAGAATCATTTGTCCTGATTATGCCAACAGACTTTGGTTAGTTACTTCAGACTCTTATGATGAGAAGGACCAATTAAAAGAAAAGTGCTTGACCCAAATTCTACCACATACAGAGCTAAATGTATAAAAGAGTCTGGATCGGGTTTTTTTGCAGGGAGTCCGGATGAACTTTTTTGCTTAAGTAGTGTAAGTGTTCCTAAATTCACTTCTTTGTAGAGCCAGCAAAAGAAAATAGAGGAAAACCCTAATCATGCAGTGCTGCTCATCCAAATGTGATAAATTGAAAATTGAGCACAGTTGGTGGGGCGCTGGTCTTCAATCGAGTGGGAAGAGGTTTGAAGCGAACACGTGTGGCAAAGTGTCCCTTAGCAAAACATCAATTGACTCATTATAACCATGTCTCCATGTGGGAAGGACTCTGATGTAGGAACTGTACAAACCATGTTACAAATCACTATGAAGCTCTATATCAAAGATTTCCTAATACCTGTCTCTTATACACATCTAGATGTGTATAAGAGACAGGAATGGCATGAACCATGTTGTCTAGTTTGTGTCTTGGAATCCTGTCTTGGGGTGAACCAGTTTCTGTCTCGGGTTTCTGTTGCCTGGTTTGAAATGTATGCGGATCTGGTGCTAATCAAAGATCCATCTGAGTTCGTC
>JAFBJS010003114.1:50235-87987 GCA_016785265.1 Paraplagusia blochii
TTTATGGTAAATGTTTTGGGAAATTATGTAACCATGTTGATGTGAGTGTATAAAAAGAACATGTTGGTATTAGCATGCTGGATTTGTTGGTGAGACTGTAGATGAGATTTGTTGTTGGACCTGCTGAGGTCAGAAACCTTTCAATAATAAAACCCCAAGTAGAAGTGTGTCCCAGTCTGCCTATTTGTAAACAACGCTTTTTACAAAAAAAAAAAAAAAAGCTGAGAGATTGTTATTCTTCATTAAATACACTTTAACTTAATTTAACAGAAACGAGAACAGACTGACAATGAGAGAGTTGCCAATTGCACTGAAAGTTCTCATCCTTAACTATTCTCCATGTGCAAAGCAACATTAATTTAGCAATTTAACTTTTCACAAAGCAGCAAACAACTTCTGAGCTGCCTTTTAGTCCTGACATCTTTAAAACTAACTTTTAGCTGTTTTTTTATTATTATTTCAGGGCCATTTATAAGAAAATAGCAATTATGTAGAATTACACCTTAGTTTATGGTCAAAGTGAAAAAGACAAGACTGAGATGATTAACTTCAGTTAACTTCTCTGTATGCGTTTTTCAACTCCTTAAACATTATCAAGATAAAAAGCATGTGGAGACCTTTCGAAGAACCATAACGACACTGTAGGAGTGCAAGAAGCACTTTGGGTTTCTCTCGTCCAGTCCCATCTCCGTCTTCATCAGCGCCCAGGCAGCACCGCTGAAGTCGTCATCCTCCATTTGTGAGCTGGAAACCTTCAAAGCAAGAACAAAAACACTTGATTTCAAACAGCGAGCACCTCACAGACGTGCCTCCTGACTTATGATTTGATTTCATGGTATTCTTTGGGAAAAAAAAGGTGCTGTTTTTTCTCCAAAGCACGCGTGGTTCTCTTTTTCAGACAGTCCGTTTGGTTCTGATAGATTGATTGTGTGGAAATTCATTTCACGCACTGCAGGTTGAAAATCCCCACTGTCTGAGTTTGGTATCAGGCAGCTTGAGAGAGAATTGTTGTGAAAGTTGACTTTTATCAATGGATATCAAAATCTAGAGTAAGTTTCCATAAACATCGGCTGGAAAACCTGTAGTAAAGTCACAGTGAACATCGTGGTGTTTTTAGTCATTGCTCCTCTGTTTGAACTAATTTCATTTTGAGTTAACTTATATTTGACATTAAAGTCTATGCCGTAAACAGTCAATATAAATGGGTGATGGCCGTTTAGGCCGATTTGTGGCCTAATCTTTCCCAAAGACAAGGGCAGGTCCCCCTAATGGGCTGCAATCAATTCCTACTTCTTTTTCTTTCGACTTGTTTCCTTTTTCAGGGGTTGCCACAGCGAGTCAACAGTTTTCATCTCCCCCTGTCCTCTGTATCTTCTACTCTAACTCCAACTACCTCCATGTCCTCCCTCACTGCATCCATCAATCTCCTCTTTGTCTCCTACCTGGTAGCTCCATATCTAGGATCATTCTTCGACCAATGTATCCACTGTCCCTCCTCTGAACATGTCCAAACCATCTCAATCTGTCTTCTCTAGCTTTGTCTCCAAACCTTCCTGTCTGTGTTTTTCCCTCTAATCACCTTGTTCCTGATCCGTTCCATCCTAGTCTATCTTTAAGAGAACCTCAGCATCTCCTCAGGCTGGAAACAATTCCAAGTCAAAAAAATTTATATATTGGATACATTCTAGCCCAGCACTTAAATTAAAGCTCTAAGTTTGAACCTGTATGAAGGGATAAATAATACAATGATATTCACTTCTTAATCTGCACAACACAGACAGGAAGGTTTGGAGAAAAAGCTAGAGAAGCCAGATTGAGATGGTTTGGACATGTTCAGAGAACGGACAGTGGATACATTGGTAGAAGGATGAGCCTAGAGATGGAGCTACCAGGTAGGGGACAAAGAGGAGATTGATGGATGCAGTGAGGGAGGACATGGAGGTAGTTGGAGTTAGAGAAGAAGGTACAGAGAACAGGGTGAGATGGAAATTGTCGCTGTGGCAACCCCTGAAAAAAAGGGATCAGCCGAAAGGAAAAGAATCTGAATATGAGCAGGTGGATTGTTTAATAAAAAATATATTTAATCAATATTTATTGTGTTTTTCCTTTGTTTGTCAATGCTTTTATTACCTGACTTGGCAACCGGGCTACACGGCCATGAGCAGGAGTGAAAGGAACAGACACCACTACCTGGTCCAGTGTCTGAGCTGCAGGCTGCAAGAAAGAAATCAAATCATAACACTGCACATGTTGGCAGGGTTTAAGGGGGGGCACCTGAAATTAGATTTTCTTTGGCAGTTGGCCTTTAATTAGTGCGACTATAACAAATAGCCTGAGAAGTGGCAAAAATCCAGACTAAAATAGGCTCTAAGGCAAACTGCTATCATATTTTCTGTCTTTAAGCTCAACGCTGACAATTTAAGAAATGGAAAAAACATTAAGAATGAAGAGGTTACACACCTGTACTGGCAAAAGTCCTGCCGGGCCAGGGAACCGTCTGGTCCTGCGGTTCTGGACGTCGGAGTGAGGCCTCTTCTTGGGAAGTTTATGGGACGCAGATACGAGCTGGACCAAATGGTTGGTGAGGACAGGTGTATGAAGAGGACGAGGGCTGAGGATGGAAGAGTTTACAGAGGGCGAGATGGATGACGAAGGGACGGTCTCAAAACCAACACGAGGCTTAGGAGAGGGTCCTGGGGTGGACCACTGTCTCTGAGGCTGCTGCGGTCGCCTGACAAATGACCTGGAGGCAGCATTTGCAGCAGGAGAGACTCCAGTGAGGCCAGGACTGTGAGCAGGAGCTGATGGGAAATTAGGTCTCACCACTGGAGATAATAAATGTCCAGTAGAGAGAGTGTGAGGGACATTAAGTGTAGATGAATCAAGAGTGGTCTTATGGGATGGAGTTCTTCCGCAGTTTAGGGGTCTAAGCATGGGGGTTGATGTTAGCCCAGGTGGAGTCCGAGAACGAGCTGGGATGTGTTGTGCCACCTGGCCGTCGCACTCATCCAGGTCTGCCAGGTCCACGTCCCAGTCGTCGAAGTCATCCTGAGCAGCACAGGGCTTTGGCACCACCTCTGCGCTGCCGTGACATTGCGGTGCAGCTACATTAGGTTTAGTGTTATTTACTGTGGATACATTGGCGCTGTGAGACTCCAAGGAGGAAGATGAGGATGTGGAGGCACAGAGCTGCCTTGAACTCTGGGCCTGTGGGCCACTATCTGATGCTGTGCCATTAGTGGGGACAGCTGATCTCTGCGCACTTTGCCGTAGGCTCTTTATGTCTGGCTCTCTGTGGGGGACAGAGGGGGCTCGGAGCACACTTGATGACACAGCAGCTGTTGCCGCAGAGTTGGACGGTCCAGATGCAGAGGGGCTTGTCCAGTCTGTGCCAAGCAAGTCCTGGAGAAATCCATATTAGTGTTAATGTGGTCCAGATTTAGAACAGTGCACTGACACTTCATTTACAGGCAAAATCAGGTGCAGTGTGATTTACCTCATCGTCGAAGTCATCCTCTGTGCTGAACAGACTGTTTACTTTACAAGTCTGGAACAGAAGAAACAACACCTACGTGACACACACGTTCACACAGACAGCGAAAACGCATTGGAATAATGCACGAAAATATAGTGTTTAATATAGTAAACCGTTAAGACTAGTTGGCTCAAACTGATGGAGTTCGTTACTTACCATTTCAGGCATTCGATACCGCGACAGAACCAGTTTCGGTCGATTTACATTGATTCAGTAAGACATTTATTACCAGTAAATATATCTTCATATACATAACTTTACTTTTCTCCGTAAAGAAGTCAACAAACTAAGGAGGTGAGAGCAAACGTAGCCTCTACTGCGGACTATTTCCGCGCCGACGCGTTCAAATACTACGTAATCACGCACGTGTACATACAAAGATCTTAAAGCAAAGCAAGATGACTTATTCCCTCACTTCTTTTTTTTCGTCTGAAACGGCTCTTCTCCCTTTTATCACATAAAAACCCTGGTGTGTTATTAAATATCGAATGTGTGGATTAATTCAACGTTGTATTGCCTTTCATTGACAATAATATTATTGAAATACTTATATTGGAGTAACTATCCAAGACAAGACACCTTAATAAACTTCCACATACGCCATTTGTAGATCGGGATACTATTCTATGCAATAATCTTATTATGCCATCTATAAAGTGAATTTCCCAGGCGTTGTTTAATTACGCTGAGCCCATTGGAACTGATATTGATTGTTAATGTTGGTCTATTCATGCTAAGACTTGTTACTTCTTTGATTTCCTGTACTCGTTTTCCGAGGTTATTGCAAGATGAACGCTGCCATCTAGCGGGCAAACATAATAGGGCACGTATCAGCTTGCATTCCGAGCTATTAATACTCTGTGCTGCAGTTGAGTTTTAGAAACAAACTTGTGACTGTACCTTGACATGACGGGTTTTCTATTATCTTTGTATGTAAATTTAATTTTTAGCTTTGTTATGGTGTAACTTAGAAACAGCTTGTTAGTTTAGGCCACGGCTTGGACATGTTTGACTCACTGTAGTTTCTGGGGAAGGTGAGTAAGCACTGAAAGCTGCCATTTATCAACACAGCATTGCTCAACTTGTTTGCTGCATGTAGGAGTCAACAGACTGACTTTAACCACAAAAGAAAAAACATAAATGTGTACAGTATATTGTTTGAATGCAGTGGTTTCTATTATTTATACCAGGGTGTCATGGCAAGAGAGTCTTTCCCCTTCACATCTACATCATTGCGTTCTCTGCGAATGGAACAGGAGTTCCAAGAGTGGCAGGACACTCGCAGAGCATTGGCCCATAGAAGAGCCATGTCCAGGGACCCCCTGCCCAGAGCTCCAAGGATTCCACAAAGGCAGCGGCGGCTCCAGGAGGTACGGGCCCCACCAACGCAGGTGCGATGTCGGGACACAGCCATTCACAACACCTTCATGTGGGGCGACATTAAAGGTGTTTATGCGGTGCTAAAGGACCCAGCTATGGTGAATGCACTGATGGAGACAGTGCATGAAGAAATGGTGTGGGCTCCAGATATGGGTAAGAGTCAGATTTCTTTTTTCATTTTCTTTATATTCTTCACCTTACTTATCCTTTTACATCTGTGTCAGGCATGTGGACGCTGAGCTCCAGAGTAAAACAAACCTCAGCTTTACGTCTGGCTGCCGGCAGGGGACATTCAGCTTGCGTGGAGGAGCTGCTGTTCCGGGGGTCAGAGGTAAACGCAGACCCCGGAGGCAACACTGCCCTTCATGATGCCTGTATAGGTGGACATGCTGCCTGCGTTGGGCTGCTGCTTTCTCATGGAGCAGATCCTGCATTGTTGACATCTGACGGCAGTGCTGCTCTTCACCTCTGCACCTCTGCCCAGTCTTTTCAGTAAGTCGTAGATGAAGGAGATGAAAACACCAATAAATGCCCAGCTTTACAGTTTCACCCATTTTACCCTCAAGGTAACTTGAGGTCAAGTTTCCTCTTTTGTTTTTTTGTTTTTCTTTTCTCAATGCTTGTGCAAGACAAGAAATGTGTGCACTGTTTCAGCTGTGCTGAGTTGCTCTTAGAAGGAGGCGCAGATGTCAACGTGAGGATGAAAGAGTCGAGGCTCACACCTCTGCACATGGCAGCTCGGCGAGGCCTGGAGGAGCACGTGGAGCTCTTCCTGAGTAACGACGCGGACGTGTTGGCCACAAACCGTGAGGGGGAGACTCCCTTGAACGCAGCTTGCTCTGGAGCCGAGAGGCCCTCAGAGTCCGGACGCTTCCTTCGAGTGATTCAAATGCTCCTGAGCGCAGGAGCTGACCCCCGAACAGCAGGAAGGAAGAAACAAACCCCTCTGCACAACGCGTGTGCCAACTGCTGCTCGAGAATTGTTGATCTCCTCTTGCAGCATGGAGCGAGGGCAGATGTAGAAAACTATGCCGGACACACACCGATGGACTGTCTGATTCAGGTAAAAATCGTCATCGTCAACACCAGTACAACAAGGGTTATCAAGTATACATGTGAGAGGTACAGACCCGCAGGCCACATTGGGGGGTAAAGTTTGACACGGGACCAGGTCAGGAGCAGATAGATGAAGCTTTTGTGTGAATTAATATAAATGAAAAGGTAAAAGTCAAGCAAAAAAGGCTTAAATCCTGAAATGATTTTAGCCTTTTCTACGCTACCTATTGGGAAAATAAGGATGTTGCAGGGAAAAGGCAGAAGTATAATGATAATATAAATGAATAGTACAGTTTGGCAAGGTTTGGGCGGGCCGGATTAAAACTGCAAATGGGCCACATCCGGCCCCCGGGCCATAGTTTGCTTAGGGTCGACATGCGAAACCAAGTGGTGGGCTCACCACCCGGTAATGGATGAGAGGTGGAAGATGAGCTTATGCAGATGCATAAACATTTGTCTTGTTCTTCCAGGTGGTGGAAGATTATTTGGACCAGCAACCTGACGCAGTCGCACGTTCGCTTCTCAACCATGGAGCCAAGCCTGTGTCACCAGAGGTCTGACATCTAGTATAAGACTGGTCGTCTGGTGAAAAGTTTGCAGGGATAAGATACATTGATCCTTGTTCTGTCTTGGTTTATTGACATTGACTCCAGAATTTTAATAAAGGGTTTGCATCTTTAGGGTTTGTTTTTAAGGTTGACCCCATTAGTTTCCTCTCCTCCCTCCAGCTGCTGAAGCACTGCATCCTCTCCCCTGCCACACTGGAAGTGATGTTGAACTCTTATACCCGTGTCCCTCACTGTGACTGGCTGGACCGTCTGCCCGCTGAGATAAACGAGGTGAGTCCTCTGCAGTGATGTCATCTCAGCGCCCTGCGTCCAGTTCAGCAGGTTCATCCTCTGTCTCTGTTTCCTCTGTCCTAGGATCATCAGTCCTTCTTTGACTTGGTGCGTCAGTGCAGGGGACAGCCTCGCTCTCTGCAGCATCTGTGTCGATGTGCTTTACGCCAGCATCTCGGAGCTCGCTGTTACTCAGCAGTCAATAAACTGGACATTCCTGGCTCTGTCAGGGATTATGTGCTGCTGTGTAACGATGGGACACTCCACTGATCGCACCATTCACATTTGATGAGGGGGTTAAACAAGGCTTTGTTTTTAAGATGAAATACTGTTTTGTCCAATGTATCTTGAGTTCACTAAAGTAAAATAGAAGTATATTTACCTCATGTTGTCATGTGTTATTGTATTCAGATATGTGATAGAGTCAGCTAAGGTGAAGGGAAGGGTTTACAGGCCGGTTGTGAGACCAACCACGATGGAAGGATTAGTGACACTAGAAATAGGTGGAAGACAGGAGACAGAACTGGAGGTGGAGGAGTTAAAGACGCTGAGATTCTCTTTTTAGGAGAGACCAGGATGAACAGGAATGAGGTGATTAGAGGGACAACACAAACAGGAAGGTTTGGAGAAAATGCTAGAGAAGACAGATTGAGGTGGTTTGGGCATGTTCAGAGGAAGGACAGTGGATACATTGGTGGAAGAATGATCCTAGAGATGGAGCTACCAGGTAGGAGACAGAGAGGCGGCAGTGAGGGAGGACGTGGAGGTAGTGAGAGTAAGAGTAGAAGATACAAATTTAAATGTTGATTCGCTGTGGTGACCTCTGAATAAGGGACAAAACAAAGGGGGAGGGTTAGGTTTGGGGAATGAGACCTCTAGGTCTTTTTCTCCTCCTCTTCTCCTCTCACCGCAGATCACAATGCCATCTGCAAACATCATTGTCCAGAAGAAGACCTCTAGGTGTCTTGTGTTATTGAACTTAGAATTACTTTTTAATACAACATTTAAGCAATTAGATATAACATGGACATTCACCCAGTAATTGGACGTTGTCTGCGTTTATTATTCGTGGAAAAATAAAATAAAAACAGATTTAGCCAAAATTGTAAAACGCTACAGTGTAATTTGATGACATGGTTGTGAACATTTAGCCAAAAATTTGCGCATTAATATACACATTCTTATTATGTAATATTGTAATTGAAAATATAGTAAATGTTCCTCGTTTTAATAACGAAATCAATTTTACTTACTGCTTTCAGGAGCTTTGACGTATTGTTTGTGTAGCAACCGGAATGTCCCGTGCCCAAAACGAGCGCTTCTTTCGCCCGGCAGTGACGTCACGCCGCCTGGTCTGTGTTTGTTGTGAGTTCGTTTTTTTTGTGAGGCGTAGCTGTGCTAACTGGCGTCTAGCTTCGTCCTCAAACATGCTCTGATTTCGCTGCAGGCAGGTGAGAACGGCCAAGTTTTTCATGTCAGACGGTGTTATGTGTTTACCCAGACATTCATCTGTTGTTGTCTAATTCCGAGCGATGGTTAGAACCAAACCGGGCGGCGAGAGGCGGAACAGACGAAGGTCGTTTTTCAGCGACATGGTGGGTTATAAGTAGCTAGCGGGCTAACGAAGCCTTTACGCCAATATTTAAGGGAGGCAACAAGCACAGGTAGACGTGGATCTACGTAGAAACGGACGATGTATGTAATATATTAATGTCAAATGTAAGGACAAACAGGTCGTGATGAAACACTACCGAGTTTTAATGTTACGGTTAGCGTCGCAGCTGTAGGAAAACAGCTGTTAAAGAGCATCAGTCGCTCCTGTTGCGGATGCTTAAAGGACAATAGTCAGATAAAGCGTATGTCTACGTACATTCTTAACACATTACTGAATATCTGAGACAGTTTTTTTTATCTTGTTTATTGTTTTCGTGCCTGTCTGCGAATCTTCTCTGTGTGGTATGCTGAGATAAAAGGTGAAATCTATAGGAAACCCAGGATTGGGTAATGACCCGTTTGCGTAAAGCAGTTCGGATCTGAAGAGCCGGTCAAAGTCCACTGTGTGGTTTACACTAAGAGACTGACACACTTTAAGCTGACATTAAACAATAAATCCTAATACGATGTTGACATAAGAGGCAGCTCACCCAGGGCTCCAAAGAAGGACAACCATTAAAAGAAAACACGCTGGTTGGAGTTCTGTTATGGTCGGGATGCAACCAATAATTATCCATGATTGACCAGTAAAACTGTCACATAGTTAGTCTCGACCAATCATAAGCAACCTAAGGCTTGGGGTTCAGATTAGGCCCACTAAGACATGTTTCTGTGGCCCTCAGGTGTCTACAAAACTATTTAACCAAGTCCATGCAGCAGAGAATCATAATTTGATGGGTCTTTCTTGAAAAAAAACATAGTATACACACTATTATATCATGAAAAGTAAAACAATCAATTGCAAAAACATTTAATAATACATTATAAAGTACTTACATCTATATTCATATTCTCAGACCAGTCTTCATGTTGTGGCAAATAAATACCCATTAATAAAATTACATTTCTGGTGTTTTGAAATATTTTCCTACCTACACCGCCTATAAATCTCTGGTACCAAACCAGTATAAAAGGTTAGAATCTTGTATCATTGACTCTGCATCATTTTAAGTTTATTGTTGTTGTCTTCACTGAGAAAATATTTCCTAATCTAATATAGTTGCACTATTGATGATGGAATCCTAGCCATTCGATTGGTCAGTTCTTTTGTTGATATGCGTATGGATCAAGTGGAAGGAATAGCTGAATGGGGCCAAAAGGAAACGTTATTTCTCTGCAGCCCGGCACCAATTCACCCACGGACCTGTACTGGTCCCCGGTCCAGTGGTTTGGGACCACTGATCTAATACATAGATGTAAAAACTGACTGGTTAAAAAGCTGCAATACTAAGTAAAACCAGTTAAAAGTAAATAAAAATGTGTCAACGTTAATATTTGCATTGTAACAAACCGTCATGTGATGAATTCATAACTGCTGTGTAATCAATGCTCTATCTGTCTATACATTCAGCTGGTGTCGAGGACCGTGATGGCAGTGTGTGCACTGACCATGTTGGACGGGATGGAGGCGGAGGTCACTGCAGCAGGCGGAGTGTTACTCCTGTTCCTGGCCCTCATTTTGGCTTGGCTCTCTACTCACGTCGCCGACCGAGGGGACCACATACTCGGCACCATCCTTACTGTTGGAGCACACGCCTCTCTGATCGGGCTGGGGGGACACGACAATTACAGCGGAGCGGCCCAGAGTCCCGACACCACGGAGCAGCAGGCTCCCACACCGCCACAAGAAAACAAGTCGGACGAGGGTGAGCCGGCGAGTGAGAGAGGAGAAGGAGAGGACGCCGCCGAGGGTCTCCGGACAGATCTGCTGCTGGACATTCAGAGCAAACAGCCACAAGCCGCAGGACTGCTTAACTCCGATGAAGATGATGATTATGAAGAGGATGATGATGACGAAGAGCTGGAAGATGAACATAAAAGTCTTGTAATGTCGGTCCCAGTGGTGACGAGTACCATCAACCCCACGACCGTTACTACTGCTTCCATTTCCATCCGACTCAAGTTCCTCAATGACACTGAGGAGTTGGCTGTGGTGGAACCAGAAGATACTGTAGGACTGTTGAAGAGGTTGGTCAAAAAAAACAAACATCACATGTTTTACTGTTAAGCACATCATGTTCATTTCCCTTCTCTTGTGTCCCAGCAAATATTTCTCAGGTCGGGAACATCAAATCAAGTTGATCTACCAAGGCCAGTTGCTGCAGGATCCCAAGAAAACCTTTTTATCCCTAAAAATCACACACAACAGCGTCATCCACTGCCACATCTCCCCAGCCCTGCCCGAGCCCAGTCCCGAGGACGGGGCCGAGTCAGGGACGGGAACGGGAGCCGGCTTCGGGGGACTCAGAGCTGCGGGCGTAGCCATCAGCACTAGCAGCTTGGTGGTGCCCGTTTTCGTGGTCGTGCTGGCGGTGGTGTGGTACTTCCGCATCATCTACAGGCAGTTCTTCACTGCCCCCGCGACCATCTCCCTCGTGGGAGTCACTGTGTTTTTCAGTTTTCTGATATTTGGTATGCACAGCCGTTAGAAGGCGCACAGTTAAAGAGTGTGGGACGTTTTCGAGGTAAAGAACTCTGGTGGATGCACAGGCGTCCGCAGACATGGACTCATCGTATAGGGCCAACGCGGGCTGACGGGTATGTTTGTATGGTTAGGCTATTAATCTGTCTGTGCATGTTCCTCAGTTTTTTTTTTTTTAGAGAAGAGAAACAATCTATGAGGGTGAAAATCTACTTTAAACTAAACCATAATTTAGCTTCTCTTTAAATGTGACTCAGTGGCTCACACCATGTTTTAACTTTTTTTTTTTCCTTAACTCTTAACTTGTTATGTTAGTCGAGTTTCTGTGTTTTAAGAGGGCAAAAAATATGATTGAAAAAAAATTCTCAATTCTTTTGGAATCACTTTCTGTTGTGCCGTGTGACAGTTTGACTTTTTTACATTTTTTTTTTTTTTGCAATATGTGAATGAATAATGCTGTATACAGCTGCCGCAGTGCTGTGAAACGTCAAATTCCGAAACAGGCTAATTTAAATGACCAGTTATTCAAAAGGAAAACTTTTCAAGAGGATATTGTAAATACATTATATATTTTCTGTAAATAAAAAAAGATCCCGGTGAACTTGCCTCTGGCACTTAATGAAATTTTGGAGGGTTGATGTTATAGAAACCTCCTGATGATGCTGGACTGCTCTGGCTTCACTGACGTCTCAGATTAAAGCATTTCAAACCAACGTTGCCCCGGTCTCCTGGTCTTTGAGTGTTTTTTTCTTTTATTTTATATACAAATATACAGCAAATATTCATTGCAGTAAAGAAAAATAACTTAACTGTACATTTCACATTCTCTACAGATACAAGTCAACCACACAAGCACTGCCTTGGTGCTCGTGCTTGGGAAAAAAAAAAATATCGAAGACATCAGGTTCCAGACCCCACAATATTCTGACTTAACACTTGCACAGAAACACAATGAGCCGCAGAAGAGAAACACTTCCAAAGATTTGTCTCACATCCATCAAAGCAACTCCACTGTCCATTATTAAGACTTCACTGCAATTGGCCATAAGACAACATTACTGCAGACACTGAGAAATGTCATCTCCACCAAAAGTATCAGACCTTTTTTCTACTTAAGAAAAAATGAGAAACCACCAATATTTTAATGTTTGAAACCAAACTTTGTTCCATGCACAATTCTGCGTTGTCGGAAAAAATATTTATATAAAAAAAAGGAAAACTGCTTACATCTAAAAGTGAATGAAATCAAGGTAGTTTAACAACAACAACAACAAAAGACTGAGCTGTGATTTAAAAAACTTTGACTAAACAGTCTCAATATCCTCAACTCAGCCATTACCCTGTCGACATATTTCTAACTTATTTTTCTTTCTCTTCTACACGTTTTCAATTTTTCTACAATCTACCAAAAACGTTTTTTTTTTCAGTAATGCTGCAATAACAACATTTTTAAATAGTGCATGTGAACACTAAAGCTATATTTCCTATGTTTCACCTTTACCACCCAACATCTTTGGTTGTACATGAACAAGATGCAAGTGTACTTTATTCCTGAAAAAAAAAAAAAACAGCTGCACTGACACTAACACTGAACCCCCTCAAAGAGCCACACACGGTCGATTAGACACCAAAAAAATCAGCATTTACCCACACATTATCTACAGGCTGATATAAAAACTTAAATAAATGCAATGTAAACAGGGAAGTATTTCCAAATGGCACAAACACTCCAAGATGCATAGTTCTGAGAAATACAGGTTTATGATTATTCTCCTTACACACCACAGTCTGACTAAAAATCACACACACACACACACACCTGTGCAATACAATGCTACAAAAGAAAATAAGCCACTGACGAACACTCCCCATGTCAAGTGTCAAATAATAAGCAGTCCATATATGTGGTTCATCACAGACAGATGAGCATGAAGATCAGAACAATATGAGGGGAAAAAAAAAAGGTTTCAAACTGATATCAGTATTGGACGTGAAATCGATTATCACCTGAGCTTGGACTGACTCCAGTATCCACTGCAAGAATGCCCAGGACAATGATCAATGTAGAATTACTAACATGCAGTAGGTTAAAATAAAAAGTCTCATCGTCTTTTCTGTCATGATGTCACGGAGTGTCATTATCATCCTACTACAACAGGCTAAGGAAAGTAACTACAACTACTTGTGTGTTTTTTGATGGAAGTGCAAAATATTTTTTAGTCACGTTGGTCCCTGATCGACAGGTAGGACAAGTGGGGAGAACAAGAATTGCAGGTTGGTGCTGCAGACACAGACACTACTGGCAGATCAGAGAACCTTTCACAATTTGTTAGAATCCCTCTTAAAAAAAAAATACATTTTGCCATTTCTCCTTTCATCCATGGGCTAAAACAATTGGTCACCGATAATAAGGTTATATCTGGTCTCTGAAAAAAGTAAATTCAGCTCTTGAAAAGGGTAATTTTGGTCTGCAAAAGAAAACCGTCTCAATTGTTGTTATGATTACTGTTCTAAATTGGAATAAAACACAGTCTGAAAGCCTGCGTTCGACACAGAGGAAGTCCTGGGTTGATCTGCTCTTCAAAGACCTGAAAGATCACGTACAGCGCTGTTAGTCGGAATGATACCATCGGTAAAGTTGGTCAAAAGATGAAATTGCAGACTAAATAAAAGTCTGCTGCTGTAAATAAGATAAGCGCTTGTAATCCTCCCATCTTTTCCATTAGTTACTGGACTGAAACCAGAGCATTTCACAGTTTCACTACAGTACTGTTGTCACTGGACAATGTTACAAAAGTGCCAACATTTCTGACAAGTTTACCCACAGAGTACTACCACGTGTTTTGAATGGAGTTTGCCGTTGTTACTTAAATACTTAGTCGTGTTTATCACTTCCTGCGACTGCATCAACAACTGGAGGAACAACAGTTAGAGTCACAAGGTATTAGTTCAAGTCATGATAGGTACTTGAAATTGAAGCGGCTGAAAGTTTAGGCCTCTTCTTTTTGCTCTGCAAACTGATGTTGCTCTGAGTGCTGCCGCCACCGGTGCTGCTGCCACTGGCCAGACATCCTCCCCCACCTCCTCCACCCACCACCGCGGCTGCTGCCGTTGCTGCTCCTATTCCACTGCTTAAATTAAGAGTTATCCTCTTTTTCTTCTTAAGCTTTCTAGAATCCGAATGGTTGGTGCCTTTAAGAGGGAACAGAAGACAAAAAGGACAATGAAGCAATGGGTAATGAATCATTTCCATCGTGATGTATTTTATTTTCTTACTGGCTTTGGACGAGGCAGAGTCAGTGGGCGAAATATCCGGTGAGTCCTCCCACTGTGGATGGTTCAACATGGCCTGTCCGTCTGGAATGTCAAAGGTGTCGCTCTCCACCACTGGGTCTGCATCGGGCAGGGACGGCCTGTCGATAAGACACCCCGCCCCCCCAAAAACACCTGTGTTCAGTATCTTACACGAAGTAAATACTTTTACAACACCTATTTAGGACTCAGTCCTGAATGCGGTCCGTCAGTTCTGGGGCCTAAAATGTTTTTGGGGGGGTTCAGTAACTGAATCCATATCCCTTACAAGCACCTGCATCAGGGTGAGTCAAACATGATTTGCTTCGTTAGCGTACACTTGTGGGTGAGGTAGAGGTGAGGAGGGGGAAAGGGGGAAGGGAAGCACACTCACGCGGACGGCCCCAGGAGGAACACCCTGACGGCCCTCCTCTGTTCGTCCGTGTGCTGGGGACATCGCTGAGACCTGGTGGGACACAAGGTGGCATTATACATCCCTGACTGGTTTACCGTCCACATCCGGTACAAAGTTTTCTGGTGGGGGAGGAATGAAGTGGAACGGTCAAATAAGGACACGGTCAGTGACCATCGGAACAGGTGGGGGCAGCAGTGAAGGGTTACTGCGGGAAATTAAAGGCAAGGAAGTGATCACTGACCGGGTCCTTCGCGGTCTAATTAGGAATGTGTCCCTGCAGAACTGAATGAATTTGGAATGGAAGCCGGTTTATACCACAATATTCATTCATTCATCGTAATCCACTTATTTGACTGGGTCACAGGGGACGCAGTCTCCACAACTGCCACCCAAATCAAACTACACCATATTATGAGCCCCCATGGACCTGCCACACACTCTTGGCGACATCCGGCAACACTTTTTGTGTTTATTCTGGTTGTGTTTACCCACCTTGAACAACAATGACAAATCTGTCAAGGTGTTTAAGTACAACTTTGGTAAGCTTCGAAGAGTCATACTGTTCCAGTTCGAGTTTCAACACCGCAAAATAATACTATACTATACCTAGTTTTGACATTGTGGAGTAATACTGTACTATACTGTGTAATGATCTGCTCCTAACCTGGTCCCATGAGAAAATTTAGGACAAATTGTGACTCAAAATGTTCGCCTCAGCCTGATTTAGACAATAATAAAAAAAAAATCTTAGAACTAGCAATTAATATAGACTGGAATCCACTTAAGTGTCTCCATGATCATTTGTATTATTTTGGTATTTTGCTAAATAATACAGAGGTGTATTATGTGCAAAATCTGGCCTTAATGTTCGTCCTAAAAAGTCAAGTGTTTCAGGGAATATTAATTAAAATAGTGTCTTATCTGTTATAAATGCTTTAACTCAAGGTACATTTTTTTGTTCTCTCGTGGCAGAAACAGGCTTCCATAAAACTTGCAAAAATATATGTATATTTTTTTACAGAAACTGTTCTAATGAGTTGCCACTTGTGTTCCCTTGTGTCCCAACAAACAAGACTGTTTTCTGTGACATTAAAATGAATCGATCATGTCGCAAACATGATCTTTAATGTCAGAAGGCGTCTCTAGATGGTCTAGATGGTCATATACACAATTTCATAACATTACAAAAGGACAAAAAAAACAGAGGACCACAGAGGAAGACACAGATTTTGGAAATCCAGGAAGAGAAAAACTTGCAATACCTGAGGCAGTCTTATGTTAAGGCAGTGTTATGTTAATAAGCGCCACTATAGAAATAGTGACGGTTTATTTGGTAATGTCAGTGAAGTGATGGGTATTTACCTGGTGCACATCTTTTTGGTGTGCTCAGAAATCACCCCACATTGCTGTGGAAAGAAATGACTTTAGAAATCACATTTTTAAATCAGAAAAATAGAAGTGAAAATTAATTCTAGGGTCAACTGAGTTCCTCACCGTTGTCAGAAGAGATCTTACTTCCTCAGGACCCAATGACTCATAACTGATGCCAGTGTTGTAGTTGTACTAAAAAGAGCAAAGAAGAACAGTATCCTGTATTGAACAGTTCAATCCGTGGTTGACACAATTGTACAGGAACAAGTGTTTTTACCTTGAAGGGCTCCTGGTTGATGCTTTTCGCAAGATCACCTGGAAAAATACAGCACTGTTACTATTCAGTCATACATAAAGAACTAATAATTTGGAAAAGCTTGGCAGGCTGTATTGAAATGCCAAATGGGCCACATCCAGCCCCCAGGCCTTAGTTTGGCCAACTCTGTTTTAATTCTAAATGGCAACTTTATAAAACATGACTGAACAATTATAGAAATCAAATGAATCTGTGATTAGAAAATGTTGTAACAGAGTGCCACATAGAAACCTTTAATAGGATGGTATTGTTATTATCTTCTCCAAATTTCCAAAATGTATTTATGAGAAGTTCAGCCATTCCATATTTTGTGGCTGAGAAACCGTGACCAAAAAAATACCATGCCAAATGAAGATAAGCTAATAACTAACCGTTTTTGTGTTTCAGAGATTTTGATCTTCTGGGGGAATTCTGATTCTGCACAAAACAAAACATTAACATTTGTAATTTACACAATTAAACCCTTTTGGATAATTTACACACTTAAACAAATCTCTCCCTGTCCTCTGTATCTTCTACTCTGACTCCAACTACCTCCATGTCCTCCCTCACTGCATCAATCTCCTCTTTGTCTCCTACCTGGTAGCTCCAGCTCTAGGATCATTCTTCTACCAATGTATCCACTGTCCCTCCTCTGAACATGTCCAAACCATCTCAATCTGTCTTCTCTAGCTTTTTCTCCAAACCTCCCTGTCTGTGTTTTCCCACTAATAACTCATTCCTGATCCTGTCCATCCTTGTCTCTCCTAAGAGAATCTCAGCTTCCAGCTCTGTCTCTTGTTTTCTGCCTATTCTTAATGTCTCTAAACCATACATCATGGCTGGTCTCACAATTGTCCTGTAAACCTTTCCCTTTTCCTTCTATCACATGACGCTCTTGTATCACAGTGAAATGAGTAATGTATACATACAAATATATTATAAAGTCTGGATAAATATAGTTTCAAACATGCATGTGTACCTTATCTGACTTTCGCTTCTTGGCTATAAAAGAAAAATATGGTTAATATTAAAAATTGGAATTTATTGTTTAGCTTGGGTCTTTAAATTTCATATTTCACCTTTCTTTTCTGCTCCGTATGACCAGTCATTATCATTAAGGTCATCATTGTCTTCCTGGTCACTTTCTGATTTGCTGTTGTTGTTATTGCTGGCCAGTCTATAAGACAGAAGAACAGATTTCTATGTTGGAGTATCTTTCGTATCATGGTTTAAAAACACGTAAAAATAAGCTACTGACTGACCTGCGATTGGCGATTCGACTGCTGTTGCGTCCCATGCCAAGACATTTCTCCAAATGTGGGGCGAAGCGAGATGCTGCTATCAATCTTTTGCAATTTGGACACTCACACTCTTTGTTCTTCCACTGATTGTAGACCTGTCCGAATATGTCCACCCCTGGCTGGTCCACGATTTCTACAATGGTTGTAAAGACAATAATCAAGGTAAAGTGGTACAATGGTTTGATCGTTACGACCCACATAACGTCCAGTGTGCTCACCACATGCAGGATTTGGGTGTAGTGTGATTTAGGTTGCAGGCGCAGTGACTGCTGCCCGGTAACAGATAGGCGAATGAAAATTAATGAATGAATATTAACCACTCACCAAATTCCTTCATGCTCTCTTGGTCTGTTTCATCAAGAAAGAAATAGCCCTGTTTCACAGCACGATGCACTTCAAAACACAAGCCCAAACAGGCGTCCTCCACCAACTCAGAGTAGATGTCATGGACCAAGGCCTAGGTTATTCAAACACAAAATTTTATTAATATACAATTATACACAGTTGATATGTATTTTATGATTATAAAAGTCTGGAGGAAAAAGATTTGGCTTCACTGAAGCACCTTTAGATTTACATACTACTTTCATATGTGTTTCTGTACTTGACACATATGGATTACATCAGAGCATACTTATCAAGAACTGGGAAGTAAACACGTCTACAGCTGATAAACTCACACAAATACTAAATGGACTGCAATAAACTGCACACTGATCTATATAGAGGACAAAGTCTTGTTCAAGGTTTAAAAGCTATTCTCGGACTGGTGTAGCAAACATTTAGGATGCAGAGCCAAGATATATGGATTAGAGACACTACCAATGAGCAGAAGACAGGAGGCAGAGCTGGAGGTGGAGGAGTTAATAAAGCTGAGGTTCTCTTTAGAGAGACAAGGATGGACAGGATCGGGAATGAGGTGATTAGAGGGACAACACAGTCAGGAAGGTTTGGAGAAAAAGCTAGAAAAGACAGATTGAGATGGTTTGGACATGTTCTGAGGAGGGACAGTGAATACATTGGTAGAAGAATGATCCTAGAGATGGAGCTACCAGGTAGGAGACAGAGAGGAGATTGATGGATGCAGTGAGGGAGAACATGGAGGTAGTTGGAGTCAGAGTAGAAGATACAGAGGGAGATGGAAAACATTAGCGGTTGCAGGATGCAAGATGATTAGCATTGCAGATTTCAATAGTAGTTTATTAATATTATTACTATTATTATTGAGAATGGTAAAATAGCATACAGATTTGTACAGACAACTTCCAAATCCCCAAAGACATATTTGTTATTCTATAATATTTAATTTCCCTTAATTTGTTAGAGTGACACAATTAGGCAAACTGTAAAAAGGGAACACAGAGGCCAAGTCACGGGGATTAAAATTGGCATGCTTCATATTGTAAATAATGACTTACCTCCAGTTTGGTGTTGTCTGGGCCTGACAGGGGCATATCCTCCATTTTCATTTGAAAAACTGTAGTGGAAATCTTGATTGCAATGTAATAAGACTGTGATCTGTGTGGATTGACAGAAAAAAACATACAGTATTATGGTCATATTGTGCTATTAATTACATTTTTCCCACAGAGGGATCACAGCAATCAGTTATGAAGCAATGTTTGGGTAAAGCTGTGGAATAATTTCTTTAAAAACGGCTTCATCAGTACTTGTTGAATTGATTCACGTCACCATTAGTGACTTCTTATTTAGGAAAGGAAGGAAAAGGAAAGCAAACTCCTTGTAATTGTGATCCACACCAATCAACAAAGTGAACCGTGGGCAGTTTTGAGCACCCGGGGAGCAGTGTGTGGACGGTACTCTTCTCAAACGTGGACGTTGGTGGATTTAAAGTCCAGTTCCCCACATCACCCAGCTAAAAACTGAAATGTTCTGCCAAAATGTTGGCCCACATACCGATACAGTAGAGGGTTTTAGTGGTCCACATCTGGTAGTACGTGTTGATCCTTCTCAGGTGTGCCCTATTGAGGGAAAAATAATGTTTATTAGAAATTGAAATAGCTGTCAGGGCTATAATACTCACTAAAGTGATTTTTGTAATGTAATAACTAAGTCTCAGATGTGTCCTGAATAAAAAATTAGGGTAGTTAAATAATTACTACCACTCGGAGTGATTAAAAAAATCACAATGAATAAATAAAAGCAGACATTTGACAGCGGGTAAGACTAAATTAAGACTTTGAGAGTAGATACACTAATGTGGCCCACAGTCTAGATACCGAACGAGAGACAATGAATCCTATTGTAACACTGTGTTTGTACCCTATCTATAGGTATCGTCCACAAAACCGTCAATATAGTTAGGAAGGCCATTTAATATTAATTAACCAACTTCAATAGTGAAACTTATTTTTAACTACTTCTCTTTAAACGCTGCTAAACTAGACACGCGTGTCATTAAGCATACATTTTGAATCACACTGAAATGGTGGTTGATAAAACTGAAGCCATAACAACGAGGCTAACGTTCAATTTCAGCTAACATGTATTGTATATCACACGATATTCTATTTGTTGTCAGTTTTAGCAGAGCGAACTGTGCCATTGTATTGCTCCGGAGAACTGCATTTCCTCCAACGAGTCAGTTCAATATACATAGTTAAAATGGCGGCGGCAGTACATTTTTATTTCACACCTTAAATAAACAGTGTTTTCACCATTTACTGCCATACCGAAAAATCAGCCTGGAGCAGGCAGTTTTTCTGAAGAAGCCACCACATCAGTGACTCAGTCCACACTAAACACGATAACACAAACTTCGCTCTTCACAAACATCCATTCTCATTAAGAGATAAAATGAAAAAAGCCCCTAGTTAATCCACTGCAGTCGGAAATGACAGTTAAATTAACATAAGAGAGCAGCTTGACGCCGAAGAGGCCGACGGAAGCTGAGGAGAAAAACAGAAACAACATTTCCGGGTTGAACTTCCGAAATAAAAGCCGTGCTTTGTAGCTCGGAAGGGGTTTTTGTTTGAGTGACCTTAATTTTGAAAAATAAGCACAAAATATCAACAAAGGGCATTAAAGAGGCATTCATGGACCGAACTGCTTTTTTTTTACTTTGTTTCGGGAGTACCTGTACAAAGAGAGAAGGCAATATCCTAATTCTGCATTCCCAAATGGAGTGTGTAAAATCAATTTGTACACAGAACCTCTCAACCTCTCATTTATAAAATGAGAAAAATAATAATACTGTAAACCCCGTATTTTTACATAGGAAATTGTACATGTTTGATTTATGGTTGGTATAAATGAAGGTTTTTATTAGAGGTTCAAAAGCAGGTATGGACAAACTAAGGCCCAGGGACCAGATGCGGACCCTTGACTTTCTTTATTTAAGGATTCGGTCCGCCAGCGGCCTTGTACAAATTGTATAAATTATTCATATTGTCGTTTAACTTCTGCCTTTTCGCTGCAATGCCAGTGTTTACAGTAAGTGGTGTCATAAAGGCTATTATAAATGTAGCATTTAAGGTTTGAAACGACTTGCCATTTATCGTTCAAAGGAAAGCTCCATCTTTCCACTCGACTCAGTCCCCGTGTCCAATTTCAGGACACATTGTGGCCCGCATGTCAAAAAGTGTTCCTCTGTCTGCTCCTAAGGGACATGGAAAAATCCCATTTGTGTTTATGTAAAATAAATAATACATTAAATATGTCATGCATTAACATTTTCCTTGTTCAGCTCTGGAAGTCAAATTATAATGTACATACAGACTGTTGTGGAAGATATTTTCTTTATTTGCCCAAATACTTGAACTACAAGGACATAAGAGCACCCTCTTAGCTATAGAAAACATCAAATTTTGTCAAATGATCAGCAGTACAAATTCCGTAAAGCTTTGCGGTCTTGGACACCTTTATAAACCAACAGTAGGGGAGAAGAAACAACTAAAACGGGAAAATTTAACAACCAAAAAAAAATCCCCTAATGTTGAAGAAATCACAGATGAGGGTTTGCTAACAAAATCTCTGACAAAAAACAATATGCACTCGATACAAAACAGTATTTACAAAAAAAATGGCATTTTTCAAACCCCATGAAACCTGGTTCCCCGAATGACATTTACAAACTGTAATCAGTGTTAGCAATCATTTTGATTTTCCTCCCCCTGTTTTATGTTAATTTAAATAGCCCAGGCTGGTTTTGCTTCGTATGATATGGCTGCTTTTGAGCAGTGCGTACATCAACAACAGGCGCTGTCTGCAGGACGACAGCTATTTGTCCATTGTATGGTAACAAATGATGTAAATTGACCAATCCCTATTTGGGACCTATGGGGAAAAAAAGAGGAATTAAAAGGAATTAACAGTATCTACATTCATGGTGTTGTACAGCCCAACGCAGGCTCATACACGCACACAACAGTTACGTCAGAGTATGCAACAAAACAGCAAAAAAAAAAGCATAAGGAAGAAAAAAAAATACACCCTCGTATATACACAGTTCTGTGCAGGCATGCACACAAACTTGCTCAGAGGGAAAGATTTACAATAAGTGCACACTTTTTTGGATAATACACTAAAACCCGGATGGACAAAAAAAAAAAAAAAAACAGACCCTTAAAACAGAAAAAGGACAACATGGATGAACCAGTTTACTATTAACAAATGATTTCAGGCTGAGCAAACGCAGCTACTGACAATTAAAACAAACCTAAACACATTTTAAAGCAATTCATGAATGAAATGTAAAACAATAGCTTTGAGAAAACAACATAACATAACTGTATATCACACGTTTTAAAAACAGTCAGGAAATGATAAACCGCTCAGGTGAAACACACTGTCACAGTCACACCTTAGAAAACTAAGTCAAAGATTGTTTCAGACAAATCATGTACATGTAAAAAATAATATAAACATTTTTTTGTGGGAAAAAACAAAAAAACAAACGGTATTGAACCCTGGACCTCCAGTACCAATAAAATGTACTTAACCACCATTTGCCATGCTGGTGTTGAACTATCATTTGCATAAGTACAAAGGCCTTTGCACAATGTTTTAGGTTCTCTCTATTGTTAATTTTAACCAACGTATGGTACATGAAGTAGTTGAATACAGCTTTTGACCGGGGCTTGTTGATTTTAACTGAGGAAAAATAAGACAGACTAAGAAATTTAACTACATTTTAACAAAGTAATTTAATATAATGTAATTAAATTACTAAACACCTGCAACTATTAGCATTTGAGAATTAAAATACACTAATATTGCAGCCAATCTTGTTTGAATACGAGCAGCTTTTGAGTCAACTTAAGATTTTGTTTATCTCTCCTGCACCTTTAAAAAAAAGCCTTTAGTACTGCAATCTGATGTAGGGTCAAATTTGTTATTGTTTGTATCTTTCTTTAGATGCTTATGCTGTTTTTATTGCCAGGTGCAAGAATGCCATCAACACTGGTTCAAAAATAATAAAAAAAAACAATAAAATCCTTTTTTTTTTTTTTTTTTTAAAAAAGACATGGGGAAAGGACATTTTATAGGCACTGCATGGTTCAAATGAGAACAATGATTCAAAAAAAAAAAAGTTTTCAAACCTTCCAGCAACAAAAAAATGACATTCAAAATGGCTTGGTTTTCATCTTGAAAAAGAAAAAAAATTGCTTCTTTAAGAATCAAATGATAAAAATCTACATCACAATTGACAGAGTAAATCAACAACGGTCTGGAAACAAAATAAAAAGTAAAATAAAAATAAAGGAAACATTCTCAAGAGTGCAATTTTTCAGTGCCCCGCACCCCACCCTCCATGACGTGATCCCCTGTAATGTATATTCTTTGGCTTCACGAAGCCAGTTCACAACTCATGCCGTTTGACTTTAACTATTTGTCCTAACTTGGAAATAGATGGAGAACTTATCCTTCCAGGGACAATGAAACAATAACATTCAACCACAAACCTGTGGGTCAGAAATGTTCATGTCATCATCTCACCAGTAGGGCGTCTCAGACTGTGAGATGACCATCCAATTACCCAGGAAACTAACCAAAGGATCAGGAGGTAAGGGCGAGATACCTCCCTGATTTAAATCATCAATGCTGCAATATAACGTGTGAATGAGTGTGAAATGGATGAGGCAACGCAGGGGCTCCCTCTGGTGGTAGGAAGAGGGCAGGGTTGGCACAGTGGCAGAGCTCCCAGGACTCTTGGCTCAGCGCTGCTCAGTTCACCCCTGAATGACGTCCTTCTGTTTTCAGTCTGACTCAGAGTCTGATGATTGCGAATTTGACTCGCTGCTGCTGTCTTCCGATTTGTTTTCTTTGTCTTCCGCCTCATCGTCGTCGTCTTCATCGTCGTCATCCTCCTCTTCTTCATCCTTCTTAAAAGAAATGCCAAGAAAAATATAATCTTAATGTGCACTATCAGGCAAGTATCTCTTTGGAGTTCAATGAAGCAAAATATGCTCACATCATCTTCGTCATCATCGTCGTCATCTTCACTGGATGAATCTGCATCAGACGAAGCCTTTTCCTGGTCATCATCCTCGTCGTCGTCATCATCATCTTCTTCCTCCTCCGTGTCCTGTGAGATTAAAAGTAAATTTATGTCTGACAAACAACAAAGTTTAATATTATTGATCATTAGAATCAGTTTTCACTCACTGATTTTTTAGTCTTTGCCTTCGGACCACCAGGTTTAGCCGTTGCTCTCCTTTTCTGGAAACATCAAATATCCACCATAAGCATAAGTATTGTATATACAGAAAAAAAATTACACTTAACAGCAGTCTGTCTGAGTCATATATATCAAAAATAAGAAATATGTGGCGCAGTCTTGGTAGCAGGGACGTGTAATCTTTTGTGTTTGATAGAATTGTTTTAACAGAGAGATTGCAATCATATTTACAGTATTGATGAAAAGTATATGTGTCAAACTGCTGTCCACCATAGAGTAAAATAGTTTTATTACAGCACAACAAACTATATAAGTGATGCAAATTAATAATAATAAATGCAGTAACATTATTAAAGTATTAAAATTTTGTGGAGTAGCTACATCTATAATCCCCCATTTACATCCGACTTTAAAGAAATTGTAGTGTTGATGTGGCCCCCCCGTGACTTTGACACCACTAGTCTAGGGTTTTTATGAACAAGGAAAAAAAAAAAATCACCCAGAAAAAAATTTGATGACTTACTTGTGAATTGTACTCTTTGTAGGTATTCCTCTCTTGTGAAGACAAGCTCTAGAGACAGATAGAAGCGCATGTTAACGAAGAACATTCTTAATAAAATGGCTACATCCTGTAACGATAAAAGAATCCTTACGGCGAGCCACTGTTCCAGGAGGACTTTATATTGTCTCTGTATTTCCTCGGCAATCTTCTTATAGCGATCTTTGTCCTTCAGTGCCAGCCTCTGCCAGCGACTGCCGATCTCAGTCATCCGCTCTTTCATTGGGAGGTGATTTAACTCTCCGTTGGACAACATCTCCTGAGAGAACTTCTGATACCCATTTCTGGGAAAAAGAAAAGTTAATATGAGTACATTTCTAGATAACAGATAACCTGGACGTGTGGGTGAGTAAAAAAAAAAAAAAAAACCTACGATGGTGGCTTCTTGGGTTCACCCTCAAACTTGATTTTCTTCCCTGAGGCTATTGCAGCAACAGCGGGTGAGCGCATCTCACACAGCTCCCTCTGTTAAGCACAGATCCATTCATGATTAGCTTCTTAGTGATGTTGAGTATACTGTTGTTAAGTAGCTATCTATAAAACACTGCGAGTCAGACCTCATATCTTTTCTGATCCTCGGCGGCCTTTTTGATCCACATTATTTTCTCTTTTTTCTCCATCGTGCTCCACGCCGCTTCCATTGCTTTCTGTGCCTTGGGACGGTCATTCTATACAACAGGAGATTCACGTTAAAGAAGACAACTGTGAATCATGAGGAGCTTCCCAGTTAAAAAATGTATGGATAAAATCATCCCAAATAATGAAAAACTGAGTGAATACTCTCAGGCTTAGAAATACACACTTCTACATATTGAACCCTACTGTATTCTTACATACTCTAATACAGTTTTCCCCCCACAGACCGGTTAAATGTCTCATACTATTTTCACGGACCGGCTGTTAAGTTGTGGCAGATATATACCCTTTAATAACATTAAATTCCCGGTGTTCTGAAATATTTTCCTACCTGTAAATTCTTCCTACACGATTCAACTGTGCATGCACACAACAAGGGTTTCCCTAAGTGCACACAGCCTATAATTCTCTCCTACCAGGATGGTATAGAAAATTAGAATCTTATATCAATGTGTCATTGAGTTTATTGTTGTTTGTCTTCACTGAGAAAATATTTCCTAATCAAATATAGTTGCATTATTGATGATGGAATCCCAGCCGTTCTATTGTTAAGTTCTTTTGTTTATATGGGTATGAATCAAATGTAAGTAATAGCACTATAGGGCCAAAAAGACACATTATTTCACTGTGGCCCAGCACCAATTCACCCATGGACCGGCACCGGTCCCTGGCCCAGTGGTTGGGGACTACTGCTCTAATATAGTTGACATATATAATGTGAAAATATTCACTATTAGAGTCAAAAGACAAACAAAGAAGATAAACAAGGATTTCAATTATGATAAGGATAAAAATATGCTGCCATTTCAATCTATTGTTGAGCATATACCTTAAATCTGGCGAGGTAGTCTCCAATGACACTCTGCTGCCAAATGTCCTGAGCAGTTTTGGGTGGGTCTGGCAAACGATTGCGATCTTCCTTCTCCTTCTTCACCGACTCGGCTTTCAGAACCGCTTCCAGGCGTTTATACTTTTCCTGATGGACCAAGACAACGGGTTTACTTCAAAACCACCACCAGTGCACTACAGTACAGTTTGCCTGCAACTTCAAAACGTATTCAGCATTGAACAGCATTCAGTACCTTCTTTTTGTCGGGCAGGTCATTCCACATGCGTGCTAGCATCCTGGTGAGTTCACTGTCGGAGAGATCTTGCCGCTCCTGCTGGAGCTTGGGTCGTTTTTCCTCAGAGAAGATGAACATGGCTGAAATGGGCCTTTTGGGTTTCTCTGGTGAGGTCTACAGGTTTTAACAAGAAAGAGACTTAGCGGTGGTTGCAATGAAGTAATAAAGATATATTTCCTGTGTAAATACTATTTAGATGCAAAAGGTGGGGGTTCTTCAAACCTTTGCTTTAGAAGTTCTCTTTTTGGAAGCAGGACTGCCGGTGGCACTGCTCTTCTTAAATCCTATTTTATCCTCACCAAGGACCCGCTGCTGCTCCTCCACTGACAAACTCTGCATATTAACACAAAACAACCAGGATTAAACACATGCAAATGAGGATCAAGAAAATACCAAAAATGTCTGTAGGAAAATAAGGAGCAAAGAAGACTTACGCTGAGGAATCTGTTCATCTCTATTTCATATTCTTTTTTTCTCTGGAGAAAAATAATGAAATCAGTATTAGGTATAAATGTGATTAATATTCTTTATCATTAGTGATTCCTGAGCTCACCTGCTCGCAGCGTTTCTGATAGGCGTCCTTCTCGCCCTGTTTGAGCAGCTTCCACCGCTGGCTGCACATCACCATGCGTTCTGTGCTGGGGACGTCCTTCATGCTTGACATTAACTCGGCGCAGAACATTGAATAGCCATTTCTGAAAGGGCACACCAGGAAATTAGCATGAGCCTAGATATTAGCAAAGCCTGTAGCAGAACAGGTAAAGGATCTTCTTGCACTCACGGAGGTGGTTTGTCAGGGCGGCCATCAGATTTGTCCTTCAGATGTCTCTCAGCCTTCGTCAGAGTTGACTTAACAATGTTATCCTGCGTCATGTTTAACTCTGGGTGCTGCTGAATGTACTCCCGCATCGTTCCCTACAATTGTGGAAGCGCGCACACACACGGACAAATGTTTTCTTAGTATTTAGTTATTGCCATATTTATTTAACTTTAATGTCACGTCACCCCTTACTCACCTCATACAGTTTTTGTTGCTCAAGAGACTTTGTGATCCATTTGAGTCTCTTCTTATCAGAGAGCTGTGTCCACTGTTTACCAAGACTATCTTTAATGTCTTTGGTGGTTGCCTGAGGTGAGACCAAAACACAAAATCATTTATTGAGCCAATTAATAAAGGCCTCACAAAGGCCATTATCCAGTTGCTGTAATGATCTGAACTCACATCTGGGTGGGTTTTAAGGAAGGCCTTCTTTTCATGGTTATACCAAAGTTGTTGAGGTGTCTTGGGCTTTTCTGGAATATTTGAACCCTTCTTGGTCATGCTTTCCATAAGATCTGGATGTAGTTCCCTAGATTTGATAAAAACAGCATTTCATTACATAAGAGTAATGCTACAATATGATGAAGGTTCAGACACGGCAGCTACTGAACAGAGTAAAACTTACCTGAATTTCATCATGCTCTGCACAAATATTTCTTTGTCTCTTAAGAAGTCTTCAACATATTTTTTCTGTTAAAAAAATAAACATATTTATGCATCTATTCATATAGAAGCTGCACAATGAACAAATACTTGTCTCTGACTTTGACTGACCTTCTTTTTTTCAGGCAACTCCCTGTACTTCTTGGACAGAATCTTTGTCAGGTCTAGGTTGCTCATCTCTGGATGCAACTTCGCATACTTTGCTCTCTTTTCCATGAAGAAGCGGAAGTATGGAGTCAAGGGCTTTTTGGGGAAATCTGGATGTTTCTGTAAAAAAAAAAAAAAGAAAGAAATGTGAATTTTAACCTTGGAATAGATACAGAACTAACTCGTTCTCCTCCTGGTTGGTTGATTGCTTACCTTAATTTTCTTTCCTTTATAAGGGTTCTTGATGTAGTCTTGAGCATCGAAAATCAGTTCTGTTAGAGTCCTGAATTTACGAATCTGTTGGGAAAAGCAGAGAGAATATTATCTACTGCATATTGAGCCCAAACACTTCATTCCCCATGTAAATTGTTTCAGATGACACACCTCTTTGGACACCTCCAGCCATTTCTGTTTACACATCTCAGCAGTGAAGGAATTGAACGCCACTTTCTGCCAGTCAAGATGGGCTTCTGAGGTTTTGTACTTAGTGAGGTCTTTCTGTGGCAGAGCCACTTTCATGGCATCCAGCAATCTCAAGAGGTCCTCCTGCGCCCACGCTGCAGTAACATAAATACTCCAAGTTAATAGGAAAGTTTAGTGGAATAGTAACTTAATCTATTGATCAATACAGACAACTGAATATGTAAACTGACTAAATGATTTAGTACTGAAACCAACCTTGGTGTTGAGTGGCTGCCTCCATTTCTCCATTCATTTGTGGATAAACTGTATTGACTCTACAATAAAACACACACACAAAATAGCCTCATTAACAGACATGATCACAAACTACACTATACAGTAAAATGAAGGAAATTCGGACGATATTTACATGTGCTAATTTGTTCAGTACCTTAACAGTTTGAATTCCGTTAAACAGGAAATAGAACCTTTTCCATTTTAAAACCCTGTTTTAAGGAAAAGTAGGTTCAAATGTGCACCGCTACCATTGACCACTCAGAAATCTACATTATGGCCCAACACGTTCGTATGTATTTCAAGAAAAAAGGAAGCAGGGAAAACTGTGCTGGAAAGGCCACTTTTATTTGCCTTTTATCTGTCGTGAGAATTATTATTTGGGGATTATTGATATCCTTTGTTGTGGTATGAGCCTACTGTTCCTACTTGCAAATTAGTCAATGCAAGCATTTTTTTTCCACCACAAAAAGCCCAATTAGTTAAACTGTTATTCTTATTTTTGACTCACTTTCATAACAAATATGTGAGTTTAGACTTTGTATCTTGCATATTTGGGCAACCAAAAAGCAGAAAATTGTTAAAACAGGGTAAGTTGTCTTTCTTTGCGTAGTGTTAAATAAACTATTGAATTTCGTCAAGAAACAAGTATAAGGTAACTTTGTCAAATTACTGACTGTTTTACTAGTAGCTTCATTTGCATACTGTGTTAAGGAGAAATTTCAATAAAATAGCTTCGCTTTTTTTTTTTGAAAAATTTCGGTCGAAATTATAGTTTATCCTGTTAGGAGTGCTTAAAAGTAATAAAAGCACTCGGAGTATTTCAATTTTAGTACTAGAGACTTTTCAATCTATATACCATCCGGGTATGTGTCGTTTACAAAAGGTTGCATTTTTGTACAAAGTTCGTGTTTTTCGTTTATTTTACTTTATATTAGTTTTAAATGGGCACATTCGATGTATTTATATTGTGTAACAAACGTTAAAACATGGCGCATTCCAGTGGTGAATTTTAAATTTGCCACGAGATAATGGTTTATGATCATTACACCGCCCCTTAAACGTTTACGCTGCATGGTGAGACATAGGCTATTTGCTTGTGACGGCTTCAAATCTCAAATAACACTGCGGACGGCTTCAACAAGCTCAACTAGATACGGCTACAGGAGTCTTCGTCGCGCAAATGTTGCCAGTCGGAATTTAACGAATAAGCGCAGTCCTTTTTCTACAACAAAAGTGTAGTGGAGGCACAAGTGCGACCATTTTCTCGCCCCGTACGCTCGGTAATGGAGGATTTTCTGTCGCAGCGAAGGTTGGGGAGGATCCACGGAAGGAGGAAGCGAATGAACGTGGACGGACAGGCAGCTGTAGGCGACCAGCTGACCACGGACGGGGGATATGCTTTCGGTCTTCGACGAGGGTAATGGTGGCTTGGAAGTACTGCAGCCAAATGCGCCACACGGCAAAGGCGCCTCATCACCCCTGGACGCGGATCTAGATCCGCCATACAAACCCAGTCTTTCCTCATGTTTTCTAACCCTAAAACTGACCAGGAACTGAAGTCTAACCACCCACAAGCGTGTATTTTGCTATTTGACGCGTTTACGGCTAGTCATTGGTGGTTATACACGGGTTCTTTGGTCGAATTTGAGTAGAAAACGGTGCATTCTTCAGCGAGGCGTAGCCGAGTTGTGCTCCAATGATGGCGGCTGCTCGTTGTTCGACTTGTCCTTGATAACTACATCTCACTATGGCGTTCACGGTGTAGCCCAGCGGCGCCGACTTTGACAAATAAATACATTTTCGGTTACTTTTAACCTCTACGAATCGCTACAGTATTTTTAACATTGTTATCAACAATAAAACAATCGGGAAACAAGTACAACGTACAACCAAGGGCAACTTGATACGACAAATATAGTCAATATCCGCTATCAAGTTCTTTCCGTTAGTATTGGTTATAAAATACAATGTGTTATATTTGCAGTAATAAATGAAAACCATCTGTTTGACAGATATCCAAATGATTCACATAAACATGAGTTACCTTCAATTATATTTGGCAGCTTATTTAGCCAGTGTTACACATTGTAACGGGTATTCTTTTGAAATATAAAAAAATAGAATATAATACATAAAGGTGGTAGGTTGAAGAGGCACGCGTAGGCAGTTGAATATCGAGAAAAATGGGGAACCAGTAAACGCTTAAGACACTAGATAAAGATAAATAGTGTTAAATAGTGTCTCTACTTTAAACGGTCCTCGGCAGTGTTTTGCCGTAAAAAAGTCGTCGAAAACACGTTTAGTACTGCGAGGAACCACGCTAACATCCGAGGCTGAACTGTTTTACTGGCGCGACAAATGGCTCCTGGTCCGCCATGCTTCAGCTCTACAAGGAAACCTACCGTGACAAGGTCCAATGGCGCACTGCAAACGCAGAAAACCGAGCCTAAACCTTTAAACCTCGGGGCATCACAGACTACCTCCACTCGGTGCTTAAAGCACATAAGCGAAGACAAGAAGGCGGGTTCTCCGTGTTAGGTCGACGGCGAAACTGGGCTGTAGTCGCTGAGAGAGAGAGGGGGAGAGAGAGGGCGAGTCTCTGCACGGTGAGATATTAAACCGAGATCCCTGATGGCTGACCGAGAGAGGCGGCTGGTTGTACCGCCAACAACCGCATGGAGGTATCGGCGCTGAAGCCAATGCTAAATCATCCACCCAAACACAGCGGTTACGGCATTAGTAGTCGTTACTCGATACATATAAGTCACTAAACACGACACATTGAATGTTTTTATAATATTATCGCATTTACCACCGGCCCTTACATCCACCTCCTTCCCCGCTGTAGAGGACAAGATACTCGGGTATGGCCGCCTTCGTTTAATCGCTGCCACAACGGTCGGCTGACTTCCTTACCACAAAAGCCAAATCAGCGTGGAGCGTTCGGGTGGAAACAACCCAATATTGGAACATTTGTTTGTGATTTGCCCCTTGCTTTTTAGCTAATTTATCGCACAATCGTTGTGTAATGAAACGGAGCGTCTGCTGTATTTTCTTACCTGTTTCTCGGCGTAAGTCTCGGCGTAGTTGTGGAGGAAGAAGGGGAGGGTTGAACAACAGCCAGCACTGCGCCGTCGATCCAGGGCTCCAGTCCCCGCAGAGATGGTCCTTCCCCCCGCCTCCATCTCTCTTGCTGTCTCCCTCCACTCAGCGCACATCAGCTCCGCTCCATCCAACCACCTCGACACGCAGAGAGTATCCACCTTTTCCTTTCCTCCTCGTTCTGTGGGAGCACAACAGCACCGGAGCCATGTTTTACGGAGCTCGCTTGTTGAGCAGCCGCGGCTGGTCAGGCCTTTCTGGGAAACGGAAACTTTGCAGAATGCGACAGTTGTTAAGAGAATCAGTGGTCCAGTTCTACCGAACCGGGTATATTTATGAGAACAGATCCACTTTGTGCAATCAACGTTAAACGCTGTTGCTTTCACTTTATAATGTAAGCTGACACTTTATGGATAGATTTCTCTTGCGTTGTAGGGGCAGCCTCAGTGGTTACACATTGCCTAATTCGTCTTTTAGGAGATTGTTGCGGTTGTTTTGACAGCTTCATTTGGGCCCAGCGTGTGTTTTCTGTTTAATTCCACTTAGTGTGTTTGTGGGAGGAACCACGGGCTGTCCAATCCAGTCAGTCCACTTCACAGAAAACAAATGACTTCCAACCACAAGGCCTTATTAAAACCCTGCTGCGTTCAGGGACAATGGGAGAAGTCGACGCTTGTCCTTTCGAGAGAAAATAATGAACCTAAGATTCACATGTAAAGTTTTTGAACTTGTGTAAATAAAACATTTGTTTTAGAAATTATTGTATCTTCATTATTTGGTCTCAATATTTTACTCTACACACGTATACATTAAATATATGTTTATTCATTTATGAAAATATACTTTTGATGTACGTTTGCATGGCTGTAATGTATGTTTTTGTAAGTAATTGGCAGCTTATACGTGTATACACTAAAGTCAGTTACTGCCCTTCTGAATTTGTTCGTTCATTCCACAATTTGCAGTTTATGTATTTCATTTTTTGTATACCTGTTATACACAAAGAGTTGTGTATAACAGGTATACAAATAGTGTTTATATAATAAGAAGTAATGGAAAATATATATTTATGATTAGTGAATATTATTTGACTGCAAAATGTGTCTAAATATTTCTCATATTCATGTAACAGTTCTGTTTTTAGTCTTTTAATACAATTTAAATTCAAAAGGTGTACAGTGTTGTAAACACGCAAAAAACAAATGTTGTGGAACACAGATGGCAGAGATGAGGTCAGCAACTTGGCTCAAACTATTATTTCCACAAATCCTCACCAATCCCTTCTTAGCAAAGCATTTATAATCAAACCTAAGTGCATCACACATATTTCCATTCACATTGCAAACGGGTCAACACATTCTACATATTATAAGATTCAATGCAAACTTCCATAACACCTCTTAAAGCATGGTTAATGATAAGTGAATAGGCCACTAAAAGGAGCAAAGACACATGCTATATCGCTAACATGTGTACTGTACATTGCTTAACTTAAATAGTAGACATAGTATGGAGTGTTTCAACATTAACACAAACAAAAAAGAAAAGAAATAGAACACACCATCAATTATTTGGAGCTATTTTTTAGCTAGTTTCTTAAAATTATTGAAAAGAAAGCCATATGAATAAAAACCTCAGGGAATTAAACATAACTCTTATTCCCAGGATTTTATTTCCTGAGTCAAAGCATTTGTAATTGTTTTACCCCTGCATTTTAATCTAACTAGAATTAATTCTAAATTGTTCTCATTAAGGGCATAAATTTGAAGAAATTATTTCTGGAGAGGAGAGGTTACCTCCTTAAAAGATAATATTGATAACAGAACAGTTTGAAATGAGAATTAGACATATGCAATTGTTTTCAAAGACGTCTGAAAAAAACAAAAAACACATTTTTCTCAAAAGTCTTAAAGCTGTTATTAGTTGGATTGTGATGTTTAAGGCAGTGGACTCTCGTCGTACACATCCACACCAGGTTCTTCTTCAAATGTGACCTTGGCATCGTCCGCATCCAGCTGCAGCACAGACACACTCCGTTAAAAAATCTGCCTAAAACACTACATGAATTTGTGCTTGTAAGGGAGCAACTTACGCATTTCATCTCCATGACTGAGAACATTCTGCCCGTCATTGCCATGCGCAGAGGGATGGTGAGAATGAGAACAAATGGCAAAGCCAGAGAGGCCGGACTCATCTTCACTGCCCACAGGGCAGCCAGGCACACCAGTTGAATCAAGGTGAACAAATGCATCCGCATTGTACTTACCTACACAAAGCACCGAAAGTGAGAGTGGTTAACAGTTTTTTGTTTTTTTTTAAATATCTGTAGACACTGAGGGTTAGGTGCTACCAAGAAGGCTATAAAACAAAAAGTCGTAGATCACCATTATCTCCCTTTAACTGGTCAGGATTTGCCATTCTTGCATTCAAAACAAATACCAAGATCCAAAATAGCAGCAAAGATGGAAAATGTCAAAAGGATTTGTAAAATTGCTGCAAATAAAGATTATAAAACGCACATAAATGCTGCTGCATCACTAACAGACATGGCCTCTGAGACGACATCTGAAAAATTGTTAAAGACTCTCTTTGACATCAAGATGTGTTATAACTGCTCATGTCCCAAAATAGCATCTCAAGTATTTTAATAATATTAATATTTAAATGCTTGAGCCACAATGGGTACTAAATTTTGCTTAGGGCTTGGGCAGGAGTAGGTAGTTGGAGTATATGTGTGCACTAAGACAAAGACTAAGACATGAATAAAGTCTAAAACGCTAAAATTCTTCAAGCCTTTTCTACTCCATCCATTGAAGAAATGCAAGCATTGCAGGAAAAGGAAGAAGTACGGTGATAATAGATATTAAATTAATTAATAGTAATTTGGACAAGTTTAACAGGCCGGAATGAAATGCCAAATGGGCTTCATCTAGACCCTCGAGCCATAGTTTGCCTAGGTCTTGTCTAGTATAATGCTGGTGTACCCTGGTTGCATAAGCCTCAGATGGATGATACTTCTTCGGTGTGATCAGGAGAAGCATCCTATCCCACATCTGGATTCCATTCAGTGAAGTAACACCCATGTAGAGAAAGATCCCAAACAATGCTGCCATAGGAATCTTCTTCAGGATTGGCTCCATGTAAATAGAAACACCTTAAAAATCACAGAAGATCATTAGGATTTCAGGAGAAAATATATGGCCACTGTTGTGTTGTGTTCCCATCAGTGTTTACTGAGTTGCGTCAGCTCTTACCAACCAAGATGGCCACAAGGATGCCGCTGACTCTTTGCTCATGAACCTTCTCAACCTCTGCTTTCGGGCCTTTGGACATGACGGTTAGAGCATTGGCATGGGTCACCGATCGCACCGTGGCAGCACTCAGCCAAGGCATCCCAAAGATGGAGGCGATGCCGCCCATGGTGACCAGGAGAAGCAGATCGAAATGGAAACCAGATCCTTTCACCATCTTTCTCTCAGGTTTGCTCACAATCAAGCTAATGGATTTTCAGAGATCATTAAGATAAGCACAGATAGTTGACATTTAGATGTATGACAGCGAACCAAAGTAAATAAAAGTCCCATGAAACTGAATGAAGTACAGCATTTGTCACCACTCACGTAGTAATTTGAGATTCAAGAAAGATGAGGATGAAAACAAGCAGTGCAGGTACACAGCAGGCACCCATCATCCATATAGGGAAGTTCTTTTTCTCTCCTAAAGGGTTAATTAACCAGTTTCTGGCACTGGGGTTGGACACCTTAATACCATCTGGCACAGACAGTTTCTGCAGGGAGGCACAGGAAGGCAGAATTGAGAATACGAGAAACTAGAGAAACGTTGTAGATGAATATACAATGCATACCTGAGTGTAAGTATCATTGATGAATATATCAACCACAACCATAGCAAAGATAGCGATAGGCACACCAAAATCGCCAATCAGACGTCGGAGCTAATGAGGCAAAGAGCAAAGGCACAAATCAAGCTAAAACGTAGAACTAGGTTTTTCGGGTAATCTAAAGAAATCTGGAACCTACCACGCCTGGGAGGTAAGGGCCCTTCTTAAACCCACGAAGGTACAATGCGATGGAAAAGCAACCAAACATCAGGCACATTGACAGCAGGGCAGTGTTGGGTAGTTGGAGTGGGACCTTCTTTGTCACACTGACCTCAGAGCCATTTACAATAGTTGTATTAATGGCATAGAGGGTGAAAGGATCAGCCGCACTTCCATTAAGCTGCTCATAGTTCAATATCAGCGGGTGGGCTTTGAAGATCTGTTTGCAAGAGAGAAGAAGTCAGAGGAAGAAAAAAAATTCTAAACAGAAGTGCTTTACAAATGACATAGTAGCAGGATGTGACTTGACTGGAAGGATGAAAGGCATGAAACCTTGATGAGCTTGTTGAAGGTCTCGTAGATGAAAATGAGGGAAATAAGGATGGAGAAGATCTCTTGGGTGAAACGAGAGATAAATCTGACCAGGAAGCTGCCCTCCACTGCCACGATGATGAACACGATCACTATCAGCCACATACCAACCCAGATCCGACCCACAATGTACTCATAGCCTTGGGATTTGCAAAACTGCCGGGACAGATGACACAGTGATGTACAGTAATGGACGTTAACACAGGAGAGCACAGGTTTTTGCACAGAGTGATGACAAAATACATCTCTTCAACACAGAACATACAGCGTAGAACGCTTCCTCAAACACAAGCAGCGGTCCGGAAAAGCCAATGACAAGAACAGGCTGGGCGGCAATGATACAGAAGATGATTCCCTGGACACTAGTGGAGACCAAAAGCTCAGACACTCCCATCATTTTCTCCGTCTTGTCAGCTGAGATCAGACAATGGACAGGGTTGACAAAATAAATGAGGATGAAATTGAATGATTTCAATGAATTGACCAGCAAAATCCAGACAGACCAAGAAGTCCTCCAAAGGTCACGGCAGGGGAAAGGGCGGCAAAGTAGATAAAGATGACGGCTGCGAGGACTTGAGGGTTGAGAGCATCGGTATAGTCACTGATGTAGTGGCGGTAACGTCGCTTGATGTCCTTAACCATCCCTCCAAAAGGATAGCCAGTACGGGCCAGAGGATCTTCCTTGGGCCCCTCCAGTGGTTTGTCAACTGGAAACAAAGAAGAAGTCATCAAGCGCTGTTACTTACTGCTGAGTCTAGATGTGCTTGAGAACATTTTGAGGCAAATGTACCAATAAAATTTACTTTAGTGATACATGTATGGTGGCGCTATGATCACGAGGCAATGTTCGTGTCATTGGAACGGTGCAGTGTAAATTGGGTCTTGGACATTGCTGTCTTTGCATCCCAGCACCAGACAAGACAACAAGGACGATTGGCTAGTATGTATGCTGACATTTGAGTTTAAATCTAAAGCAGTGCTTCCCAATCTTTTTCTGTTACGCCCCCCCTAGCAAATGAAAAACAATTTGCGCTGCCCCACCCCACCACCCACTATAAATAACTCTATTTATTTATAGTGGGTGGTGGGGCATTTGTCTATAAAATAGTTCTAGGTACACCTCTGCATCTGTCTCTTATACACATCTAGATGTGTATAAGAGACAGGCTCTGCTCATCCTGCAGACAACAAAAACACTTTATCTAAGAACTTCTCAATTATTATTTTTGCAAATCATTTGATGTGTCCTGCAAAGTAATTTTGTCTAGGGCAGGACCTAAAAAGCAAGTTTTCATGCACCCCCCCCCCC
>JAFBJS010003114.1:88021-99613 GCA_016785265.1 Paraplagusia blochii
CTCCGCCGCAACTATAAATAACAGCATTTGTCTATAAAACAGTTCTAGGTACAACTCTGCATAACATCGTATCCTTGTTAACATAAAGAAACAAAAAAAGAGGTATAGTTCAATTTACAAGGATGTGCAATTACACGTTATTGTAGTACGGCGGAAAAAAATTATGTTGCCCAGGGTCACACGCGCCCCCCCAGCATCGCACCGTGCTCCCCCCACGGGGGCCCGCCCCACACTTTGAAAACCCCTGATCTGGCATTTTTAATCTGGTCTAATCTTCCTCAACATATGGTTGTCTGCAATTGGTCACCAAAATAATCTTAGTCTAAGCAATAATCTAAGAAATTTAAAGTAGGCAACTGAACTCATCTCATGTATCTCTACTCACTTGGGACTCACATCAAGGATAGTCCAATTGCTGTCTTTAGATTACTTTGATATTATTGTGATAACTATGGTGACCTGGATGACTGAGAATATCCACAAATGTGGTCAGCATTGACTAAAATGTCGTAGCACACAACATCTATGTGTTGTTGTAATCTGACCTTTGACTCTATTGCCAAATGCAAGTCGTGTGTCACACGGGCGGATTCTGTCACGCAGCATCCTCTTCTGGAAATTGATGACTGGTTCCAGCATGGCCTTATCTTGAATCTCAGTGGGAGGAATAACAATGCTGCAGTCCATGAAGTCACTAATGGCGTTGGTCAGATCTTTGTCGCTCTGTGCCAAAAAGGCCTCCAGGCAGAACACCTGTGCAGAACAAACAGTACCTTTCAGTTCAGCACTGAGGTACCCAGGGGGGTCGAGGTCTCTCCTCGCCTGAGCTACGTATTCCCGAAGTGGTGCGTAACCCTCTTACCCAGTCTCCCATTAGAGCGCCCATGGCACGTCCACACTCGCTGTAGTCTATTCCACTTTTGGAAGGACCCACCATGACAAACACGAAGCGGACAGGGACAGGGGTCTCCAGAGTTGACTCCAACACAACGGAGTCGTTCAGCCTGACAAACGCCACTGCTGGTTTATCCAGGAAGTCCAGGACACCTTTGGAAAGAACAGCCACGTTTAGTTCGGTTACAGGTGAGAATCCTGGGTGCAATTCCCATAGGAACCCCAAGCTTAATAATGTTAATCCTCCAAAGTCACTTTGCATAAAAGACTCTGCAAAATTCCTGAATGTAAATGTAATGTAATAACATACCTGACAGAACAACTGAAGCCTCTACGTTGTCAGAGATGTCCCTCTGCAAAACAAATTTAGTTTCAACTCTAGATGTTGTCATACGACGATATGTTTAAGTTATTTAAAAAAAAAAGAAGATAAAACTGACCAAAACAATCACAGAACTATACCTTTTTGGTCACAGAAAATGTTTGCATCTCAATATCTCCAGAAGGAATCACCACAGGTCCCTCAGACTGGCTGAAAATATGAATCAAATAGATCAGACAGATACTTTTTTAAACCGCGCTCAGATGTCGCCGTTATCTACCTGCGTCTCATGAGAAGAGCCCTCAGAAGTCCATCACGATCACTGCTGCGGATCTCATTCTTGTACAGGAGTTCGTCAGCCACCCTCTCAGCCACAGCGGCCAAACTCGTGGCATTCAGGTCCATGATGAAGGCCCCTGGAAGGCAACATGGGCTTATTAGTTTGATGACATTTTCAAATGTAGGACAAACCGGTTTAAAAAATGCTCACCTGTACTCATGGCCTTACGAAGCTGAATCAGACCCTTGAAACTAAGGTAGGAAACATGAGACGGACCCCACTTTCCCGTAGCAGGGTTGCAGTTCTCCTCGTAGCCCAGCCAGCGTCCTGTCTCCTGCCAGATGTTTCCCTGAAGCTCATTCAGCTCCACGTAGGCCTGTGATGATGCGTGGAGTTCTCAGTTCAGGACATGGCATAATGGATATTTTAAAGAAAAGCTGAACTGACCTGTGCATCCCCTCTTGTGGTGGCATTGGTGTTAACGTTATAAAAAGCTGCGATGAATGGAAATAGTATGACGTTATAAGACTGGCATCAAGAACTTAAAAGTTCATTTTTACTACATTGACTTTGTGAGAGAGGATTACCTTCTGAATCTCTGGAGATGGTGATGATCTCTTCCTCATCCTTCCCTTGACTTTTCTCCACCTCAGAGTCATTGGTAAGGCCTGGTGAAGACCTTAAGAAACATAATAAATAAGCCGTTTTATGACAGTGCTTAAATTCGGGCTTTCTCTTAAAAATATACTTTGTTAGATGAATGAATGTCCTCTTTTGTTTTATATTTACATACTTATTCGTGTAGTAAGGTACTTTAGGAAGAAATATATAATGCAAGTCTGAAAACTCCCGCCAAAGCTTATTGATGTTGCCTTTTTCAATTTGGACGCTAGAGGGCGCATTTACACAATGTATCATTCGACTTCTCTCAAACTTCTCAGGATGTTTGTGACTCTTGCTCAGAGGCGTCACATCTGCCCGAGAAACTTAGTTTCTAGGAATTAGGGACTGAATGAATTGAATTACTTACAGTCCAACTGGAAAAGGGAAGGCCGACTCATTGTCTCCATATGACAAGTCACTGCCCTGGAGGCAAAGGAGAAATATATCCATGGATTGAATAATGGTACAAGAATTGATGCCAAATTAATATCTTGACAAGGTGAAAATATTGTATTTTAAATGAAGAGGGAGGAAAAAGACCAACCTCCCCAAAGCTGAAATTATTTTCCATTTGTGTATCTCAGACTTGGACCCCTCAGTGGCGTCTGTGCATACCCTGAAATAAACAAAGAAGAAACATTGGAGGAACATGCAACAATTTTTATTTTTTGAGGGTGTAATCTTCAAATATTAATAGATATTTTTTTGGCGGTCGCAGCATCCTATTACTGCTGTTTTGATAAAGTTGTACAGTCACAGTCCGGGCCGATAATCTGTCAGCCGTTAGGACAGCAAACTAGTTAGAGTGAGAATAGAAAAACCTAACGTAAGCCTTATCTCGGGGTTACACCCTTTTCAAAAGGGCAGACGGTAAGAGAAAGAATAATGTTATATTTTTACAGGAATTAAAAGATTTCAACCCTGTGATTGCAAAAATACATTAATTTCAACAATTTGAAGCTATATAATGATGACTTTTGTGTATTTTGCATCTTTTTTTAACACATATCCTTTGCAGCATTGGAAAATGTGAACAAAGTTTACAGAAAATAAACATACCATAGAGGTAAATGTCAATAATGCACAACAGATAAGGTAATGTAGATGTGACTGAAATAGATTAATTAATTATTTTAAATAACAGCACTTTTTTTTTTTATTCTAAATGGATCCACTATAAACAAAAATATATGATTAGCTGTAATGGTTCAACAATTGAATTATACATAATATTTAGGTTAAAAAACAAATTAAAACTGGTTCTAATTGGTTAACGATGATTTTTTTTGACATTTGCATTGAATCTGATTCAAATGAGCAAAACATTTTATTTCCACTTGGATCTGACCTGACTTTTGAACTCCTCTACCATGTGCAACCCTACCTTGTTAGAGTCCCACCCCTTACCTGTGCGTAGGTATCCACACCTGGTCTCCCGCGCTGGAAACAGGACGATCTGTGTTCAGTTGGCGTAGACGAACTCGCTGATAAAGTCAAAAAGACGAGTGCGGTGACAGAACGAGAAAGGCTGGAACACCCACAGGAAACTACGTCGACACCAAGATGCGACGTACCCCTCAAACTCTGGTTGCTCAGCAACCTCATGAAGTTAGGCGAAGATAAGACCCAAGTGTCAGAGACCCGGTCCTATCAGCCCGAGACACCATGACACAGGGATACCCCAGCCCTAGTTTTTCCATCACCGCCCTTTCAGCGTGACCCAGGTCTATGTGGTGAGTCATGTCGTAGAGGAGACCTGTGTAGAACATCATCTTTTCAGAGGGGCACACAGGGGGCAGAGAAGGCACCGCAAGGGTGCATCTGTCAGGATCAGAGGGGCAGCATACGTACATGGGATTCCCTCTGCATCAATGAGAGGTGGGGTAGGTGTGTTCTCTGCCCTCCATCGTGCAGAGGACAGTGATGTAAAAAAGGCTTTGAGGCTCACCTTGAGTCTGATAAGAGTATGGTATGGTCTTCTTGTCAATGTGGCCAAATGGTGGCCTCCTGGTTTGCATGTCTGACTATTAATAGGAAAGAGAACATTGAAGTGGATGACATAGAATGGCAACCAAAACACATTAACTTAAACACAGGCTCTATCTATCTATGTATCTGAGGCAAGAATGTCTATATACCTGACACGTCGGGAGAGTCTGCAGGGGGGGCCGGTGCTTGATGCTGTGGTCCTGTGGAGGCAGAGTGTGAAGGCCAGGCTGAGTTCTTCCACAGGCTCGCAAATACCAATGATGTGTTTGTACAATTGTGGGCTCATGATGACATATTGTGCCATGTCTCTGGCGGTGAACTGCGGTTCGCTCAGTTCCTGATTTGACTTGTTGTCAATCTTGACCTTGTTGATGAAAGTGTCTTGGATCCATGTCAGTAGAGCGTGCGACAGCCACACTGGTTGTTTTTTTATGCTGCTGACTGGATGACCTCTGTTTTTTTCTGGATTGTGTTAATAAAGTACCATATTTAAAATCTAAAAAATCTATGTATCTATCTATCTGTCTATCTATCTATCTATCTATCTATCTATCTATGTATCTATCTATCTGTCTATCTATCTATCTATCTATCTATCTATGTATCTATCTATCTGTCTATCTATCTATCTATCTATCTATCTATCTATCTATCTATCTATGTATCTATCTATCTGTCTATCTATCTATCTATCTATCTATCTATCTATCTATCTATCTATCTTCTATCTATCTATCTATCTATCTATCTATCTATCTATGTATCTATCTATCTGTCTATCTATCTATCTATCTATCTATCTATCTATCTATCTATCTATCTACCTACCCACCCATCCATGCATCCATGCATCCATCCAACATATCTATGGTATCTATCCAACAACTATCTTTTTAGGGTATCTATTTACGGCTTTGTTCATATGTATTTCAGCAATTATATCACAACCTATGGTTACTGCAAAGTCAATCTTATCCAGATTTTTTTCTGCAGCAGGTTTTGTTCGTGTAACAACATTGCATTTAGGAGACGGTAGTTTCACCTGCATTTTGGAATAAAAACATCTTGTCTTGATAAACCTCGTTGACAAGATATTATCATATGAATACATGAGTGGGTCGGCCTTGGAAATAGCCCCTAGATACAAACAGTATTTGTAGATATCTGCTTTACTTTGGTGAAGGATTAATTGTGTTACACACATTTCTTTGTGTGTTTAACAATACCTGATGCCTGATGCTAATTATGAGGAGGAGGCCATTCATATATTGTGTCCTGATCACAGCCGATGCACTGACAAAAGTCAACATTTGTGGGTGCCAGTGTTCTTTTTTTTCCTACACATTATATTTTCCTACCCTTACCGAAAATGTATAGCTATATCTGAAGTATTTCCTACCCATAATATTTTCCTACTTGGTTTTGGAACATCTATGTTTTTTATAGATATCAAACACCTATAATATCTCTTTAAAAGAGAGGTTAGGTAATTATTATACTATATTATTATTATTTTGTAGTCGCTTTAGGAAAGGAAAGTCCTTGACATTGTGATTCACACCACCTCACACACACTGAAATGTCACCTCTGCATTTAACCCATCACCAAAGTGAACAGTGTGCAGCCTTGACCACCCAAGGCGAGTGCTGTGAGTGGGGACAGTGCCATGCTCAGTGGACTTCTGCAGTAACTTGGTGGTACAGGGATTTGAACCTGGAGGCCTTAATCACAAGCCCCCCTCCAATAAGCTGAATGTTCTAACATCTGTCAATAACAATTGTAGCATTTTAGATGAGGACAAACTAAAGCTACCAGGAGTGGGGTTCGAACCCACGAGGACTAATGTCCATTGGATCTTAAGTCCAACGCCTTAACCACTCGGCCATCCTGGTTGCTGTATGAGCCCATACGGTTAATCCCACCGTGCTAAATCATCTGTACACTGACTGGAAAGCATCCCTTGAGCCACACAAACAACAAATGTAGGCCCCAGCTCAGAGCAAGGCTCAGGAATCGATATCACCAGTTGTGAAAGCTATCTGCTGTGAGCATGTGTCTTCACATTCACTGAGCCGACACTCCCAGTCCGTCAGTGTAGCATATTATTGATGCAAAGTTAGAACATGTTTGACTTACTAGGGTTGGGAAGTACAGTTCATGAAGTCAATTAGAGAAAGAAGGAGTAACGTATACCAAAAAAAAAAAATGTATCAATGACAGTGATGCAGACTCTTTAATAGTCTATTTTTATAATATATAACAGATGGATAACATAGTATATACAGTAAATCTATTAGTCAAATCTATATCTACATATAAATATATATATTATAATATATATAACATATATTATATTATTGTATTATTATATTATATTATTATATTAAATATATTATATATCATATATAAATACATATAAATAGATACTATATTAACATTATGTATGTAGGCAGCAGTGGTGATGTAGCAGATCTGGGTCAGCAAGGCTTCAGATTTGAAACCATCACAACTGCCAGGTTGCCACTGAGCATAGCACCACCTAACCTCAAGTGGGCTCAGCAGCCACAGCAAGACTCACAGTATGGTGCAGTGTGATTTGTGTGGCAGTCATGGAGACTGATGACACGGTAACAAATAAGAGGATGAAAATGAATGAATGAATGAACATTATGTGGCATACGGAGCAGTGATGGCCGAGTGGTTAAGGCACCACGCTTGGGTCTGGAGGTTTGAAGATTCACGTTCACCTGCTGCTATGATACCACTGAGGTGTACTTTGCATGGCACCATCTCCACCCACTGCTCCCCACTGTTAAAATAGGGTGATGGGATAAAATAATGTTGTTGTGTGCAGTGGTATGTGTCAAAATGACTAAGAGTTTGCTTTTCTTGCCTTATATGCAAAAAATGTCCGATGTACGGTTGTGTAGTCAAGGGGATATAAAAAGTTGAGTTAAGCAAATGAACTGTCCCTTGGAGTCGAAAGACGTCTCATTCCTCAACTGAGGAACTGCATCAGTTTCTGGTTGAGAGGGAACTCCCGTAGTTCTACTCCTCCAGACAAGACTCTAGAATCCTCGGAAACTGAGGAAGTTCCTCAGTTGAGGAAGGAAACGTCTTTCAAATCCAAGAAGAAGTCCAATTGCTGACAACTAAACTTTTCGTATACAGTATCACGACTTGGATGAATGAGAATCCTCACAGACAACATCAAGAATATAAAAGTGAGGCTTGGAAATATAATAACACATAAAGAATAGAAAATAGAGCTTTGGTACATTTTGCAGACATTATGGACATGGCAAAAAAATGTGTCAAAAGACCAGACAGACATAGGCCACAAACTTCTGGCGTGGTCTAAAAACCCTGGACGTTTCAGAACAATTCTCTTCCAAATCACCTCCAGGCTTGAACAAACAATCCTACAACAACAGCCAGTGGCAGTTTTAGGATTGTTATATACATATACAGTATAATCACACATACACAGAGCATCAGTAGACATAGGTGTGACTGTTTGTCAGACACACACGTGAGCACGATCGCGATGTTTTCCCAGCACATCAGGCAGAACTGACATTACTATAAACTGTACTTCAAATAACACGTGAAAACATATGCATTAATAGATGTTCCTGCACATTTTCATAGAAGAAAATGCATATTTGCATATTACTGTATATAAATATAAACAGCGGGCTATTATCATACACCATAATGAACACTGTGCCAGTCTATGACTACAGTGGGAGCTCTATCAGCGTCACTACAGTACAAACCGACTGCTGGGAGTTATCAATGAGAACCAGAGACACAGCTATTGAAGACCCACCCAGTGTAGGACTGTCAATATGCTGTCCCAAGTATCTGAGTTAAGCTAAGTCAAATAATTGTTTGTTTGGACACACAAATATTTAAAGAACACAACTGACAAGGATTATACTATAGATTAGAACTTTGTTTGAAGAACTGTTGAAGAACCTAAAAAAAAAAAAAAAAAAAAAAAAAAAAAAAAAAAAAAAAAAAAAAAAAGACTTTTTCTTCCCCAAAAAAAAAAAAAAAAGAAATAAGAGACAGACTCCTTTGGTTTTCTTTCTGTAGGACTGTCAATATGCTGTCCCAAGTATTTGAGTTAAGCTAAGTCAAATAATTGTTTGTTTGGACACACAAATATTTAAAGAACACAACTGACAAGGATTATACTATAGATTAGAACTTTGTTTGAAGAACTGTTGAAGAACCTAAAAAAAAAAAAAAAAAAAAAAAAGAAATGAGACTTTTACTGCTCAACCTTAACATTTCATATAATTTCTGTTGGTGCTTTAGTTGTGCGTTATCTCTGTTTTGGTGCTGTAATATAAATAATATTCTGTCTATCTTGCAAAATACCAACACAGGTCTGTGACTAATAATCAGAAATTTGTGTTTGTAGACATGGCGCCCTCTAGTGTAAGTAATGAGGAAATAATCCACAAATCTGAGCATTTCTCTTAGATTGACCTTAACATTAGAGATTGAATTTTATCCATCAGAAGAGCAGACAGTTGTGATGTGATCTGACCCAAATCTATCTTATATTACCCCTTTAATTATCTGGACTAACACTGGTTTTGCAGGTCTTGCAGAAGAGAGTAAAAAAAAAAAAAAAACTCTCCGTGCTGAAGCACTAAACAGACTCAACATTCGAGCTGATGTGCAACATGACAACTCCCATGAAGATGGATAAGAATACTACCCAAAGCTTCACAAACAATCTTCAGAAGAAGAAATCCACATAATCAAGGTCTTTTCTTTCAAAAACAGCAAATAACCTGATCTGTACGACAAACACGGCAGGGTAGAAGAACAGAATATCATGAAGATAACACTGGGACCACTGGCTATACTGTTTCATTGTCAGCAAAGGAAAAAAAAAAAAAATCCTGGAGATGACAAATCTGAATTTTTTTTTTTTTTTTTTCAAAATTCAAATATGGAGACAGCTGGAAAGCTTTCTCAAGCCGTTGAACTACTGCACCATATTGTTTAACACTTTTATAATAAGCGATCATACAATTGAGAGTGTCACTCGCACTCTTTCTACCAGGTAGAGAGAAAACTCAGGTATTTACAAAATTTGTAGTGAATCTTCAAGCAAAAATACACTTAGGTGTTTAAAATTCATAATACCACAGCTTCAGTTGCACATAGTACCAGTAGTAATATGACTAATAATTTACATTTTACCCTTGAGTTGATGTGATTAAAACAGTTACAGGAAATGCAATGAAAAGACACATAAAACCCAGTGATGTTAACCATTTATTTAATTCTTACAATCGTGCTAACATGTTTTAACAGATTGCAATATTAAAATGATAAAGTCACCACTAAATAAGTATTGATCCGAGTAAAATCTCCCCAACTTGACACACAATCAATATTACTACTTGTTTGACAGAAACATGACCGACTGAATGTTGAGATAAAACACGGGTGAGACAATATTGTTGATGCACGACAATACATTATGATGTATATTCAAAGAAAAACCGTCATTAAATTCACTGAGTTTTGCATTGGTTCTTGCATTCAGTATATTCTGCCATTTGCATGTAAGATCAACACAGCCCTGCATTTAACACTACACTCAGGCAGTTTATCATAGTTAGATTATAAGACAGTAAAGAAAAGGAACGTTACTCTGATATCATCCACCGCGGCATCTTCTAACATCTCTGTTCCCATGTTTATATGCACATAAAAATGGAACTCCAGGAAGAGGTCATCAAACCATGGCCCATGTCATTTTAGGCCACAGTAATCATTATCAGCCTGGAGCTCCGCTATAGGAACTGAGAGGTTAGAGAGAAGAGCGAAAAAGAGACCGAGCCGTATCAGAGTTGGCAGCTTGAGAGTTGTGTTGTTGGTACAAAACACGTTTCCCGCTCACAAGGACTTCATCACAAACCGCAGGTGACTCCGGGCGGTTCGCGGCTGCACCAGCTCGTCTCCATGTTGTCGAGGCAGCACTGACGAGGCTTACATGATGACGCACGGTGCGCGGCTTTTGGTGATCTTGTTCAAAGCCTTTCCGTCCTGAGCTGCTTGAATTGCATCTATGACCTGCGTCAGAAATGGTAGAATAATGTTATTTTTTTTTTTTTATATATACTCGAACAAATTTTCAGTAAATGTTTCAGTAAACTACTCACGTCATCCTCGTAAGGGAAGCCGCCACACTCAATCTTGGAGAAGATGAGCTGCCCATTGATTTCTATCTCAAAGCTTGCTAAAATACAACAGGAGGGGAAGAGCTTAACCATTGTGTCCATGCTGGCAACAGACAGCGACATTAATCATTGACCATCAAACTCTTACCTCTTCTTCCCACGAAGCCTGAAACATCCGCATCGGGAAACTCGCCCTTGACAACACGGGCAAGCTCCAGATAGCGGGGCTCGTACCCTCAGTTTCCACTAAAGAAAAACAACAAAAAAAAAACATTTCAATGTAAAAACAAATAAATAGTCATTGTGCTCCACAGGAATCAAACTCAGGCCCGGTGGCCAAATTTGGTCTGCAGTATAAACATATTTTGGCCTGGTTGTTCCAGACTCATTGTTTCCAAAAATTAACATTAATCAGGGGCGGCACTTGAAGAAAGGGGAAGAGGCTTGGTGCTTTGGCCAGGAGGTGGACCAGACAAAAAAAAACATTATTTGTGCTGCAGGCACTGGTAGGTTGGAGACCCCAGCTATTTCTTGCAAGGGTCCCCAAAAGACCCTGGTATTGTCCCCACTCACTGCTCCCCGGGCACTCATTAGCTGCCCACTGCTCACTTTGATGATGGGTTAAATGCAGAGGCCAAATTTCATTGTGGTGTGAATCACAATGTCACAATGACAAAAACAGGAATTTAATCTTTAATGTTTTCTCAGAGGTTGCCACAGTGAGTCAACATTTTCCATTTACCCCTGTCCTCTGCATCTTCTACTCCAACTACTACATGACTACATCCATCAATCTCTTCTTTGGGCTTCCTCTTAAGACTCCAAATGTAAAAAATAATATAGCAAGGACAAAGAAAGACAAACTACCATGATATGCACAACAAATGAAAACTGAATGTTGCTTTGACGCTAATATAAGTGGTGTTGTCCAAGTCAGGCAGCCACAGGGGGCTTAATTAGTCAGTTAATGTTTGACAAACAACTTGTGTCTGCGAACTCCTTGGAACTGTTGTGAGCAGCAACGCATTCAGGGAAAAGTCTGGACAGAAACAGGGGGGGTTGGAGACACAGACAAGGAAAAGACAGATTTTCATTGTCATAGTCCACAGAAGCGTGATTCACCATGACTCCTGTGCGTCATTTAAGACAAAGCTTGTATTTTTCCGCCTAATTCTGTGTTGTTATGCGTGTAATGCGTGGTCTAGCAACCCTACCATCAACCATGGATGAC